>JASSUY010009341.1:52947-69633 GCA_032466535.1 Forpus xanthops | reverse complement strand
ATTTCCCCCTAGTGAAGCCATGCTGGCTGTCACCAAGCACCTTGTTGTTTTTCATGTGCCTCAGCATGCCTTCCAGGTCAATCTGCTCCAAGATTTTGCCAGGCACAGAGGTGTAGCTGACTGGTCTGTTGTTCCCCAGCTCATCCATTTTCCCCTTCTTGAAAATGGGGGCTTTATTTCCCTTTTTCCAGTCATCTGGAATTTCTCCTGACTGCCAAGATTTTTCAAATATGATAGACAGTGGCTTAGCAATTTCATCTGCCAGCTCCTTCAGGACCCATGGATGGATTTCATCAGATCCCATTGACTTGTATATGTTCAGGTTCCTAAGATGGTCTCGAACCAAATCCTCTCCTACAGTGGGTCCAGGGTCTTCATTCTCACAGTCCCTGCATCTGCCTTCCAAGACTTGGGTGGTGTGGTCAAAGCCTGTGCCAATGAAGACTGAGGCAAAGAAGTCATTAAGAAGCTCAGCCTTCTCCAAATCCAGGGTCGCCAGTTCTCCTGATAGCTTATGAAGGGGGCCTATGTTGTCCCTAGCCTGTCTTTTATTTGCAGTGTACCTATAGAATCCCTTCCTGTTATCTTTCACATCCCTAGCCAAGTTTAATTCTATTTGGGCCTTGGCTTTCCTAACCTGGTCCCTAGCTTCCCAGACAACATCCCTGTATTCTTCCCAGGCTGCCTATCCTTGCTTCCACCTTTTATTAGCTTCTTTTTCCCTTTGAATTTTCCTCAGCAGCACCTTATCCATCCAAGGAGGTCTCGTGGCCCTCCTGCTGCACTTCCTTCTAGTTGGGATGCAACACTCCTGGGCTTGCAGCAGGTGATCCTTGAATATCAACCATTAGTCTTGGGCCCCCCTGCCCTCTAGGGCTATATCCCACAGAATCTTACTGAGCAGATTCCTGAAGAGGCCGAAGTCTGCTCTCTTGAAGTCCAGAGCAGTGAGCTTGCTGCACACCCTTCTCACTGTCCTGAGGATCTCGAATTCAATCATCGCATGATCGCTCCAATCAAGGCCGCCCTGGAGCATCACTTTTCCAACCAGTTCTTCCCTCTAGGTGAGCACGAGGTTAAGCATGGCACCTCTCCTTGTCGTCTCCCCTATTACTTGCAGAAGGAAGTTGTCTTCCACACAATCGAGGAACTTCCTGGATTGCTTGTGCCGGACTGTACCGTCCCTCCAACAGATATCAGGGTGGTTGAAGTCCCCCATGAGAACGAGGGCCTGTGAGCATGTGGCTATTGCTATTTGCCTGTAGAGCGCTTCATCCACCAAGTCCTCTTGGTCCAACAGTCTGTAACAGATCCCCACAATAATGTCTCCCGTTGCTGTTCTCCCTTTAACTCTGACCCACAAACTCTCTATTGACTGCTCACCTGTGTCCAGACACAGTTCCATACTCTCCAGCCTATCCCTAACATATGTAGCAACTCCCCCTCCCTGTCTGCCGGGCCTGTCTTTTCTAAAGAGCCTGTAGCCTTCCATTCCAGCACTCCAGCCACAGGAGCCATCCACCATGTTTCTCTGATGCATGTTATGTCATATCCTTGTAAAGGTGCACATATCTCTAATTCCTCTTGTTTGTTCCCCATGCTATAGGCGTTTGTATAGAGGCATCTGAGCCAAGCTCCAAATGAAGCCAGCTTATTCACTGGACCTGCTGGAATATCTCTATGTTGCTCCAAGCATTCATTATAGGTGCTGGCAACTGACTGTGTTGGGATGGAATGATGCCCTCCTCCCCCAACATATCTAGATGATGAAGTGTACTTGTGCAGGTATATTAAATTATATCAGTGACTTCTTGTAAAATAAGATAATGCACATCAGATTTTGTAAATGTGGATAAGCATCTGAATATCTCAGTGTGTAGTTTTAGATTGTATTCTGTCAAACCTCGCATTTACAGCCTTAGGGTTTTCCTTGTGTAATATTTGGTGTTCATTCAAAACAATTCAATTTACACAGTGTTTCTGTAGAGCAATTGTCACTGGGTTTATTCTAAATTCATGGCAACCTACATTAATGCTCACCCCATCACTCAGCTATTTCGGTGTAGAATGGTCATTTGTTTCTGTAGGCAGAGCATAGCAAGTTTCTCTGTCTCCATCATGCTCACAGACTTGCAGGTGTTAGGAATTCAGGAGTCTTCTCTTTGCTGGTGGCATAAGTTCAAGGGGGTTTTAAGTTAAAAAAAATGCAACTGAAAAGCAAGGAACAAATGTTAATGCTAGAGTATGTATAACCACAGAAGCTATGAAATAGTTGGATGTTACAGTATTTAGCCATTGCATCCTGTTCAGCTTAACTTCTTTTGTATTTCCAGGCCATGCAGCCTCTCTCTATCCTGAAGCCTTCTTCTTGACAGGCTGCTGAGTCTTCCTATCTATTCAGAGCAGCTCCTTCCTTTAAAATATAGTTTCTGTCTCGTGGAAACTCCCATCCTACCTTCTCCCGTCAGTTTTAAGGAGATGGTTCAGTTGTGATGACCTGACTAGTAGAGTTCTCTGTTAATGACTTTTCGATGTTGGTCTGTCAGGTATATGTCATTTGCTTCCTGGAATGCAATTCACTGTATTCATGACATAGTAAAAGAGGAGTTTTACAATTAACAAAGACATATATTTTTTTCTGGCAGGTTGGTTGTAAGTCGTGTCATTGCCATGACTCACTGAATATGTTGATTTGCATGCAATGAATTAAACAGCTAAACCAGTTGCTCTTGAAGTGTGTGTTCTACCACCTCTCAGGAGAGTGCTGTTTTTACAGCAAGAATGGGCAACTGTGAATAGCTATCAGCTAGAATCCTAAATTCTGCCCCAGAATGTGGTAGGTAGACTAGGCTGACCTTGTAAGCCACAGGTTTATATGCTTTCAATTATTTGGGCCGCCTTTGTTATTGTGACCACAATTTATCTGGTACCAAAGCTCTTTCTTAATAGAGAAGTAACAAGCAAACAACAAATCTCTCTTAGAAGCTTTTTCCATTTTCCTGCTTGGAAAGTTCTACAGCTTATGTTAGCAATTTCTGGGTTAATAATAACAATAGAGGTAAATGGAACTTTGTAAATTAAACTTGGTAGAAATTATGGCAAGTTTTTAAATGGTATCTAACTGGTGTAGTGCAAAACAGATCCTTGTCTTCCATCCATCCTAAACTGTCTCCCATGCTTTTGTAACTCTCCAATGTTTTTTAGGTATGAAAACAAGCAGTGTAGCAGTCATTATGATTTGTACTTCTCTCTTCCTTTGCAATAACTCTTACAAAACCTTTAAATTAAAATGAAACCTATTAGGATTGGTCTTCAATAATCTTTTTAAAACCCATGTATTATATATAGCTCTGTGGCTTTCATGTTTCCTCTGTGATTCCTATATGTAAGAAGCCAAGCTGTCATCCCCGCTCATTATATAGAAACATGCCTTTATTCAATACAAGTTAATGCAGTAGTTTTATTTATGATACATTTGTTTTCCTTCCCTTCAAATATTGCACAAACTGTCTCCTTTTCTAACCAGACCTGAGAGAGCAGATAAAGGGCATATTCATTGTTGCTATTAGAAGTTGCTTTGTTTCTTCCTGTGATTCCACCCTGATGTGGCAATGCAGTCTCACAGTTGTCATTTCATTTGACCTGTAAATCAGTCTGTGCAGCATGCAAAGGAATCAGGAATGCAGAGCAAATGAGAACAACATAACTTGAAAAGCATGTTAGATGACACATTCCAAGGCTGTGCTTTGAAGTGTTTGCATGTGCTTTATTCCTTCCATGAGGAAATGGTGAAATATGCAGAATCCTTACACAAATAAATAAATACACAAAGACATAGGAAAAAGGAAGGAATAGATTGAGGATGTTCATGTATGTTAATGAAGAACTGAGGGATTTAAGAAGAAAAGGAAAAACATATCTAAAGTGCTAGATACTGTTGGTTTTAGAAATACTGTATCTGGTAGTATTAGAAAGAAAAAGCCATTAACATGACAGGATAAGAGAAAAACAGAAAAAGCAAAATATCTTATCTACTAAATGTACTTTTGAAACTTTGTTATTATTGCATTAAACAGAAATGTATAATTACATTGTTATACAGAGAAGAATTCCTTACAAAAGACAAGCTACTGAAATGCATACTGATGAATGCTTAATATCTTCCTATAATGAAAAAATGAGAGGGAGCTTACTGCCCAGAGGATCTCAACTTATTCCTATCATACAGTTGTTGTTTTACTGTATTAAGCATAGAAAACATCCCTTTTGTCCAGTAACAGGAATAAGAATCTGCATTTTCTTTTCCCTTCGGGCATGCACTTACAGCATGACATGGGTAAGCCATTTTGCCTCAGTATCTTACTTTTCTAATTTAGCAAGGAATGTGAAGAACATTATGTTATCATAAAGTATTTAATGTTGCATTTGAGCAATGCATATTTGGGGTATGTAAATTAAATCTGTTGTTGCACTAATACTGTGTTGGGGAAATCTTTTAAGGACTTCGTTCTTTAGAAATATTTGATATGTACCAATGTTTAGCATTTGATTCTATGAAAATAAATATTCTTAAGTTTCCTTTCCCAAATTCAGATCCCATGATTTCTTTTTTTGAAGCAAAAATTCTAAGCACAGTGAGGTCTGTTGTTTAGAAGAGAGTTCCATTATTTTCCATTAATATTTCAAGGCCTTCTGATTTAAATGCTTTTTAACTTTCCTGTCATCTTTCACTTAAAATGTGAGTATCTCACTGTTGTCACTTCCCTTCTCTCAGCTCTCTAGTTTAGACTCAATCCTTGTTATAAGGGTGATTGTTTTTGTAGTCACAAAGAGCTAAATACCTTTAGTCAAAAGTACTTACACCCTGCAACAGATCTGTTCAGACATCTTTGGGGTTGCAGAGAGCATCAGCTCTCTGGTACGCTGTCCAAACAAGTCTCACCACTATGAGTTCTTATGATTGCATCAGTTCATAAGATTGGGCATCTGAATGTGAACAAGTGCATAAGGAGATCTACATACATGATGAGCTTAGACAACTCTACTAATTTACAGCTTAGATATAGAATTTTTAATAAGTCAAATGAGATGATGTTTTTATGCTACATTTATTTCAGCAAAATCCTATCTTTGAGATAGCTTTAAAAGAGAGCTTAGTCTCCTAAGCTTTTCTGCTATTCTTGTGCCCTTGGGCACTGTAGAACATCCCATCCTGCCTGTGACACATGCCAAACATCCGGCTGTCATTTTAACTCAGACCTCTGACTAGCTCTTCATGCTTTAGCTAAGGCTTCTTTCTGCATAGTGTCTTCCACAAAATTAAAACCCTTCATCCAGATTCCCGTTACCTTGCAGGTGGAACATTGCTCCTGTTCTGTGACCTGAAATGCACATCCATGAAGTTAATGGGACCTGCTGAATGAAAGGAACAAAGACCCAATCTCCACACATCTGTCTTCTTCGCCATGATCTGGACCTCCTCTCTGAGGTCCAGTACCCAGCACTGATGCCCACAGAATTAACATAGAATGAGTCTTTTCCTTTGTATGCTAGAGATAAATAGGGTCTTTCCTTGCTTACACCAAGTTGTTCTTACTCAATTCAGATTTATCAGTGCATCTATCAGCTTGTGATTTCAAATTAGCTCATGTAAGCTTACTAGATTCCTCTGTGAAACAGTGCAATGACATTTCAACATGGCTTTACAGTCTGGATGTGAGTAACATTTTGATAAGCTGACATAATATTTCAGAAATGTGGGCCTTCTCCATGTAAATAAAGAGGTAAACTTGCTGTCATCTTCTTGTTGTATTTTATGCAGTCATCTCCTAGAAGCTCTGGATGTTTTGTTTATTTTGATGTACCTACATGAACTGAGTGATTATGGGAGAAAAAGTAGAAAAGAGCTGTACAGAGTTGTGATTCAAGACCAAAAGCAAGTTTAAATCCTGATTTTACAGCTTTTATTGTAACTTTAGCTTCTGTTTCTTTCAAACTGACTTAGCGGGATACAGTGAATCATATAAGGCTATCTCTCTTCATTAAAGGTAGGAGAATAAGTGTAACAGGAGAGGTACAAAATACCAGTTCTGAAAGCTCTTCTGAGGTGTTTCCTCTTGGCTAAGGTGGAACCCAAAGCCAAGTTCAAATGCTCTTTACTACTTTTCTTTGAGCAATGAGGTATCAATACACTTAGGAATAAGCTGCCCAGCTGCTTTGACTTGTGGAGGAGTTCAGTAGTAGTCCAGAGATAGAACAGGCACTTTCTTTCTCAGATTCAGTAGTAAAAGCTATCAGTTCTGTGGACAGCTCAAAACAGAATTTGGTATTTTGGGGGTTTTCACTCACCTGGCAATCTGAGAAGTGTGGATTAACTTGACAGGTTCAAAGATTCTAGTTCCAATGCAGACTACAGGGACTTAAATACATAATATGTTATGCTAAAATATATTTGCCTAAGTGTCAGCTTGAGTTCTTGTCAGCACATGAACATTAAATTACATTTAAATGGCAAAGTCACCTGTGAACTTGAGATATTTCTAACATGCGAACACTTAAAATTGTAGTCACTTAGATCTGGGAGTGTTTCATTAGCATCTTAACTACTGCTTTGAGACCTAAGTTTAGACACACCCACTTCATAATGTTGGCTTTGATTTCTCATTGTTTAGCTTACAAAAGGATATGTGTTTTAAACATTTTAGGATTACAGAACTTCTATAATTATTAATCATTTAATTCATTATTAATTTAAAATGCATTATTTAATAGTAAATTGCCTTTTCCTGTTCTGTTGTGCACCAGTTAGTTTGCTGCCTGTGCTTCATCGATCTTGGAAGCCAGAAAACAACCCTTGTACCTACAGTTAAGTCTTTTTGCAAATACAGAATTGAGTTGGGGATGAAGATAGAAAACTCAGGATGAAAGTGCTAAGTACCACTGACAAACAAGATTTTATGTTTCTTCTCTTTATTCAAATTGAGATTGAAAACTGCAGGTAAAAGGAGACTCTGCTCTTAGATGAGATGTATCTCACCAAAGTTGCGCACAACTGCGAGAGAGGTTTAATTTTAAGCATTAGTGTTGAGAATGTCTTTCCTATTTTCATTAGTTAAGAACCCTTTTCTCTGTACTTTATAAAAACAGTCTGAGATGTTTCAGTAATCTAGTACAATATACCTACAGAATGATGGCACCAATAGTATATTTGTGTTGTCTAGCATCTTATCAATACTTTTACAAGGTAAGAGCTACCATCCTATTTTGAAGGTTCTCATGTGGAGAAAATACTTCCTTTTTCCTGAAAAGGAACATAAATTATGTACACATTAAGCCCTGCCCTATTTTGGCTCCTAGCCCAGCCTCCAGCTACTAAGGAGCAGAAACAGCAAAAGGGCATGAGCACGCGTGAACATCTCTGTCTGAGAGTACTGGATGCCCTTGTGTTACCGATTGTCCAGCAAAGAGAAATCTCACCATCATATTTGGACAGGAAGGACTGGGAGAACTCTGACAATCAGGACTCTACGAAGGGTACTTACCTACTTCTTTAGCTGTTTTTAAAAACCTGAAATGTTTGACTCTAACTCTTTATGAAAGTAACTTGTGCGTAACATATTTGAAATGACAGTAGGGAAGTTAAGAATAACACACCCCACATGCACTGTGTAACTGTGCTTGTCATGCAGAATACATTAATAGATCAGAACAGCTCCTATAAATTTAGAGAAACAAGGAAATTAGTGATTCTGGAAATAAGTATTTTCTTATAATCAATTATTTATGTTCAAAATTTGATTATAATTTTCTAATTCCATGAAGCAGATTAATATATTAATGCCATTAGGGCTTTTTAAGAAAGAAATTTATAGTAAAGTCTTTAAACTTTTTAATACAACTTTCATCTTACTTAAAATTTAAGGAGATATTAATAACAAGTATTCAAATATATGCCATTTTTTAAATACATCTTTTTATGATGTCTGTCACAAGCTTGACTTTAGTATATAAAAACGTGCATTTTCACAGAAGACAAGGCAAAATAATTTTATATGGCTTAACCACCATGTAGCTTAATCCAGAGATGCCAGTTTAAATGTCATTGACTGAACAAGAAAGCTTACTTGGTTTAGTTTCATTATGTTGTTTCTGGTTTAAACTTTGTTTGGAAATGTGAATTAACTTTTCACTTTTGAAATGTCACTATGTTTTTCAACATAAGGAGCTCATACCTTTTGTATTATGCCACTTAGTTCACTGAATCTAGTGAGCTGACATTGGTGTTAAAACTTGCCGCACAGTCTGGAGGATCTGATACTTACTTCCCTGTGTCTGAAAGCTAAAAAATGTATAAAATAAGAAATAGATTGCAAACTAAACTATATAAAAAACCCTAACTAAGCAGTGGCAAAACCAGTCTGCAATCTTTTGTGCTGCAGGCTGCATTTTCTGTTGCTTTTCTATTATTTTTTAATCACCTTGGAAGTGATGCAGCTACAAGTTACCAGTCATGTCCAGTTTCTGTATAATCTCTGTTGAAGCCTGGTGTAAAAGACTGAGAGTAAACTATACTTAGTTACCTAAGCTAAGCAGCCCAACTGGTGGAAAATGGTATACTCTCATGTGTGGGGATGTTGCTTAAGGACCCACTCCAACTATGAAAAAAACATAAGATGGTGAAATTGGGTTTATATTCCTATTTTAGACTGGCAGGCACCCAGTTTGGCTCCCACTTTAAAGTGGCTTAATTTAACATATCAAATTTATTTATTCTGGATTTCTATCTGGGTACCTAAGAGCCTAGACCCTAACGTGCAAAGGCCATGCAAGGTATCAAGACAGAGAGGCTGCCTGTGTGGGAAAATAAGCTGGGCTGATTTCTTGGATTATATTGTGATCTGAAATATCGTCACGTTAAATGCACAATATGAATGGATTTCTGAAGTGATTACTGTGGAAAAAAATCATTTTTATACAGAACAAAGTGTACAGATGGGTAACTCCTGTGGAATGGTTTATCACATATTCTAATCAGTTTGCCCAAGTAGATGAACCTCCAGGGCAAATGGCTTCTCTTCTGTTCCTTGTCAGTGTAGCTGTATACAAGTGCTCCAATGAGAAGAATATGGACAAAAGTTAGTAAGAACTGGTCAGAAAACTAACCAGAGATGTTAAAAATGGTAACTGTGACCCACATGTGAAATATAGTTAAAAAGCAGAATAAATCCTTTCTTATATTCCTTATCTATTTTTTTCCCCTAACTAGTAGGCTAATCTCTCTTTGGCATTAATATATCAGAAGTCATAAGTTTTAAAGGATAAAAAGTTTGATATACCAAGCATTCAAAAAGGTAATTTGAATTACCTTTTTAAGGTTAGGTAACTATAACATCTCAAAAATCCTTCAATTTCTCTTTTTTTTCTGTATAATATGAAGCTTGTGAGCGTGAGGAAAAGACTAGATCTTGGAATATAAAAGCATTCGGACTCATTAGTCATTGTACATAGGAAATCCATCATCAAAATCATTAATTTATACATTTTAACCATGTTAAGATAATAAAAATATAAAAATAAATATTACAGTCAAGAAAGGAGCATTGTAACATGAAAGTTACTGAAATTACCTACATCTTAAAGTGTGCAGGACTTTCAAGAGATCTTCTGTCTTGCAGTCGTGATGCAAGAAGGATCCACAGAAGAGCTCCACAGCAGCCAACCATGTGAGAGCAACCTAAACGAGCATGCTGGACTACTGGTTGACAGAAGCAGAAAAACAATGGTGACAGGAGGTGGAGGCTACCTGGGATACAATCTGGGATGTGCTCTTGTTAGGTCAGGAATTGCTGTTGTTCTGTTTGACATACGGAAACCTAAATGGGAAATCCCAAAGGGAGCAGATTTTTTCAAGGTATGTTGCAATTACATACTTAACAGCAGTGAATTAAGTTCTACTACTTTTATACTCATTAATAAGTCTTCCTCTTAGGGATTTTTGATAAAAGCATTTACTGAAAAGCCTTTAAGGACAAAAAGAAGTCATAGTTAAAAGGTCCTCTTGTGCATAAGTAATCCATTAAGAGATAGCAGAGTCAAGGTGGTCAGTTCTCAGTGTCGCCAGTGAAGTTCCAGAGTCCTCTCACTGGTGGGAGGTGCCATTCAACACATTTGTAGCTCATGTAGGTGAAGAAGTTTACTACTAAAGGAGATTATTTAGAGTAAAAAGGTGAGAGCAAGACAGGGCAATAAAAGTGATCACAAGTTTAGAATGACTGCTGTGCAGAGAATGATTTCCAGGCTAGGAAAAAAGATGACTTGGGAATAGAAGAGTTCTGCAAACTGTGAGTTCTGCAAACTGAGACAGATATGTATTGACTGCTCACTGTCCTTTCCAGTAGTATAAGAGGGAAGAGCCATCAGGTGAATTAAGCAGTCATTTCAATGGAAACAAAGAGGTTATTTTCATATACATCCACACAATTTGATTGAAGTTGATGAATTGATGGTAGTTTACATCTTCTAAAGGAGAACAACAGTTTTGAGGATTTTGAATTCAATTTTTAAGAGACTGTTTCACAATAATAGAAAGTATAGGCTAATTACCTAGGAAAGGGAACTATGGAGTCCTGGTAAATAATAAGTCACTTCAGAGATCTTGAACAGTGATTCAGAGATTGCTAATATTGTTTATACTGGTTAGCTATTTTAGCATTTGATTGAAGTTGGAAGGGTATAAGTCAACCATTTTTGTAAAATTCTTTGGCAACCTCAGAAGAAAAATATTGAGAGGTAAAGACTGATTAGGGTAACTCTTAAAATTACCTCCAGCCATTTCTTTCATGATTATTCTTCCAATTCCATTATAGTACAATAAAGAATATCTAATATTCAGAAGTGTCGAAATTCTGCAAACATATGTATTGTATTTTTACTCATATCTGTATGTATGTGGACCACTACTCATATAGTATTTCCCGGTATAAAAAAATGTAATACAATATTCTAAGCATAGCATAACACTTAATACTAGATATAGTGTGTGTATTTAATACAGTACACTGTTCAGTAGTATAAAGCATTTCAAGTAATTTGATTATAAAACACTAATGTGTACTAATACAATATTAAATGCATACAGTGTACATTTTGTTGTTTTAATCTTGTACAAAACTGTAATTAAATTTATCATTCAGTGCACCAAAAATAAAGCTTAAATCAGCAGAGCCATTTGCCCAGATTACACAAGTTAGACCTTAAGGTGCTGACAGAAAAGGGGTTTTTTTATTTGGCAAACAGCTGAACCACCAAATCCTGCTGTGATTTTTTGTCTTTGAGGCTTGATTCTCCAGCCCTCAAGCAGATGATGCTCCCATTCAAGTAAAACAGGTTTCGTCAGCCTGCAGGATGTAGGACTAAGTGTGAAAATACGCGTTATAATTGAAGTCAACAAGAGTCATATTTATTTTGCAACAAAAAACTGACAAAATTCTTAGTCATGGATTTTTCTCCATGTTCAAAATGTCTTATTTAAGTCTAGTTAAATATTGTGAAAAATAGACCAGAATTACTTAACATTTTCCTTGATAGCTGCAGTTAATACTAATTCTGTAGAGTATGTAATGAGCTCTACCAGTCAAAAATCCATTCTTTTCTCATTTTACAGGGTGATGTGAGGGATTATGATGCAGTGTTCACAGCATGTGAAGGGGTTGACTGTGTTTTTCATATGGCTGCATGTGGAATGTCAGGATTAGAGCAAGCAAGTACAATTTTCCTAACATTTTCTTTCATTATTCTTGTGAAAGCAAAAATTTGTCTGCATGTAGCAAAGAATGTAATTATGTAGTTATGTCAGACAGAAGTTAGTCATAAAGGTAAGATCATCCCTACATAATAAGAGTCAAAGCATGAAACTATTGTACAACATGAACTACTCTGGAAAAAAAAAAAGAAAAGCATCTTGGATATGAAGGCATATCCTTTTCCTCTGATCAAAGAAATTTGACTCTAGTATTGTTTTAGAAGTAATATGGATGAATTTTCTTGTTCTGAGCTCAGAAGGAAACAGACCAGCAATTCAATATAGATATGCTAAATAACAGTGATTTCACAGAGCATGTTACCAAAAGTAATGAAACTACTAATTCATTTCTAGGAACAGGACAGATTGCCACTGGAACAAGAATTTTTGAAAGGTTCCAGGAAGCATAACCTCTGCCTGTAATTCCTGTTTCTAGATCATGGATTATCTAGGGTGTGACGAAAAAAATTTGAAGTATTATAATTTCCTTTCAGATGCATTTTATCTTTCATTTTTCAACTTTATTCATGCACTAGTCAAGACGATAAACATGAGAACTACTAGAAATCATTGTATGTCTGAAGGACACAGAAATGTAACACAACACAAAAAGGCCACAGCTGTTCTAGGTCTGGCAATTGTAATGATCATTCTGCGAAAGTGACTTGTCCAATTAACTGATCTTCTGCAAACTCTGTTTCTAGCTTCAAAAGAAAGATCAGATTGAATCCATAAATGTGGGAGGGACAAAAATAGTAATTGATGGTATGTACCTAGATTTTCTTTCTTTGCATTTGAACCAAACCATGAATTAAAAAAACTTCTAATTGGATGTGTTTTGTGTTGATTTGGCAATAAAATGAGGCTCTTCTCTCCCTCATTTCAGAGTATGATGTAATGCTAGGTGTGCAGGTCCAGTTAAAACTGATAGATTTGCTGCTGGACTGAACTGGGGATAGGTTGTCAACCCGGACTTCATTCCTTGGCAGACCAACTTAAACTGTCCTCCATGAACTGGTTATGTTTTCTCTTTTCTTTATGTAATGGAGATGTATTGTCTTCTTCCCTCATAGAATAGCATGAGAAAAATTGTACTGTTTGTTGTGTTGTAAATATTTTGTAACAGGAGCCATAGATGTGCTATGTATATTTAACTATTAATTTATCACATTAATACAGAAAATTTTCTATTTGTTCCAATCATCTATCTAAATATGTCCACTTTTTATTATATTCTGATTTTTAAATGCCATTTCTTTAAAATATTAGTAATTTGTTTCCATATATTCAATTCCAGAGAAAATATTTCAAGTGTATTGTAAATAGCAAAGTGACTTTCTCTTTGCTTTTTACCCGCCAAATGGCAAAAATATAAAAAAGCAAAATGGCAAAAGCACTTTTATTTAGACCCATTTTTATTGGTTATTACTGAAAAAAAAAAGCAGAAATAATCAGAGTGAAGTGGTAGGCAAGGAAAACTCTAAATGAGTTAGAGGGAAGAAGTTGCCACATATTCCCCCCTTCTTACCCCAACTTCTGAACACATAGAAACATTTCATGTCAAATTTCCATAGGCTTCCAGCAAAGCAAGAATCAGGGAGGGCACTGGAATGAGTTTCCCAGGGAAGTTGTGAATGCTCCATCACTGGCAGTGTTCAAGGCCGGGTTGGGCATAGCCTTGGGTGACATGGTTTAGTGGGAGGTGTCCCTGCCCATGGCAGGGGGGTTGGAACTAGATGATCTTCAAGTCCTTTCCAGCCCTAACTATTCTATGATTCTATGATTCTATGATTGAACCTGTTATTTTAGATTTAATAATAGATTTTATTACAGTATTTTGTTCCAAATATTTACAACACAGTAATTTCTTTTTTTCAAAATGAGCCAACTGGACTGACTGCTCTGTAGATTCTAAAATTTCCTGATTTTGCATATTAATTCACTTAAACTTCAGCAGTAAAGTTCAAGTAATAAAACATGTGGTGAACAGAGTATGTAATATTTACGTAGCAGATATTTGGATGAAATATTCCATCTGAATGAAAGGTAGTACCATATTAAATTATAAGCTAATGTTAAAATATTCTTTTTCTATAAACATAATGTTTGTTTTTAAAAAGAGAAGCTGCCAGTTCATGTGTTGTTTCTCATCCTTTATTTTTAAAATTATTCCTTTTAAATAATTTATTTAAATAATTTACAATTTGCCATTGTAGTCTGCAAACAAAGAAACATCCTTAGACTGATATATACCAGTACAGTGAATGTCGTATTTGGAGGGAATCCTATTGAAGAAGGAGATGAAGAAACTGTGCCATATTTTCCACTTGAAAAGGTACTTGGTTCATGTGATGGCATGGCATTTACTGTGCTCTAATGGATAGAATATGGGAAGGTTGTTCTGAGAGCAGGAGCTGGTTTACCGTAGATCACATCTCATTCCATGAATTTATTTTTCATTAATAGAGATAGACCTATGATCAGTGAAGAAATACTCAGATCATAGTAGCTTTGATATGCTATAACTAGACAGATCTGAGATGCTAAAATACCTAAGAAAAGTGGAATGTGACGTATCAAGAATATTCGAAGAGAAAGGGCTTTCAGGGGACTATCAGCTGTGTAAACACTGAATATTATGAGCATAATATGAATATTATGAACTGTGAGCCTTTGCGTTGAAGAATATCATTAAATAACAAATCTTACATCTTCATCACACGCATTTGTGCTTCTGTGAAGTTCCCAAACCTTGCTTTCTTGCTGCAGGCCAGGCAGTAGTTACAGTCACTTCTGGGCCACTCAGAAATAGCATTTCCTTCTTTACTATGATCATTTAGGAAATATTTTCTAGCTGAAATCTGAAGCTGAATGCATTCTGGCCACTCTTTCCATTTGTTCTTTCCTGCTCCCAGCACCCTGCCTGCTGTTAAAAGCTGTAATTTCAGAATGTACGTCCTGTGTCCAGGAATCTTAAATAGGACTGACTGCTACTCTGCTGGTGCCTCCTAAGTCACTTAGTTGTATGTGTCAGTTTGTGCACAGCTTGCACAGCACCTCAGAGTTTGGAGGAAGCATTTCAGGAATTTGCAATTAGTTGCATGTGTCTATTTGTATGTTCTCCCTAATGGTGATCCTGTTATAGTGTACACAAGAGAGAGGTGGGGTATGGAGAAGGTGAAGCAGGTGGATTAAGCCACCTGAGAGTAGAGACATTTTCCAGGGTGGAACTTTTAGGTATATTTTTCAACATCGAGTATGACAATACAAAATTCAACATATGATACATAAATAGCCTTATGTGGATAAGTAATCACTAAGCCAGCATGTGCTGTGTCCAGAATCCTACTGTCTAAATACACTTGGGTGCAGTTGTTAATGATAAAGGATGCTGCTGGGAGAGAAGTATTTATAACTTCCCAAATAGCTTCAATACAAAATGGAAGCATTTTTAGGAAAGTCTGAATTTTTAATTTCAGATTTAATTAACTGTTTTAAAAAACTTTTCCCAGCTAAAAATAGATTTTTTTCAAAATGAAATTACCTGACTCTCCAGAACATTTAGCTTTATATTATTTTTTTTTCAGTATATACAGCACAAAAAGCAAGTTACGTAAATACTAGTGGACTTAAATTTACTCTGAAGCTAAACTTGTTAAAAAAGTATGTATTTGCTAAATCTTGTTATTTCTAGTTTGGTTTTAGTAAGCTGATTTCTATAAGCTGGCTAGATTTAAATGGTATCAAACATAAACAGTAAGTTTATCTTTACAGGTGTAATGATGTGATTAAAACGCTGATCATATTCTGCCTTTCTTTATAGCAATTTAATCATTATTCTAGAACAAAGGCAATTGCAGACCAAATGGTTCTTGCTGCTAATGGAACTTTACTCAAAGGTACACATAAAACATTCGGGTTTTTCCTATCGTTAGTAGTGCTAATGGGTATTCCATTCTCTGGATGCTCATTTATCAATAAATAGTATACTTGAACTGAAATGAGGATTTGTTTGTTTCTACTCCTCCCTTTGGTGAGTCATTAATTTTTTTAATGGGTCTACATAGACAGATAAGAGATTATATTCAAAGAATAAAAGGGAGAATTCAGAAGATGACATATATCCTTACTTCTCTGAATCATCTTAGAAGTTTTACAGTAGATCCAGGAATTGTGTGTTTATTCCCCAGTCGATCACTTCAACCTTCTCTGATAATACCAAACTCTAAGTACTATCCAATAGGTCATTCTCTTAATCCCCAAAGGCTTCCAGGTGTCTGGCAAGAATAGTTGCAGTTTCTTAAACAGATCAGCAATACCAGGGTTATGTCAGCTTCTAAAGTCAGACATGCATGAAGAGCTGAGGCTAAAAATCTATCTGTACATGGCAAGGAAGCTATTTTTATCTTTGCTGTTGCAAAGATAAAAATATTTTGCTATTCCTACTGATTTCCTTGAACTGAAAATTTGACATTACAAAATTAGATGGGGTTTCAATTTTAGCATCCTTGATTAACTACTGAGCAAATCCTACCACCTCTTGCCTACATAAAAGATGTAATTGTGCCTGTTCTCAGAAGTCAGAGGAGTCTCCTTACTGATTCACATGTAAAGCTTAAAGCATTCATTTTGAGTTAAAATATTCTAACTCATTTGAAAGTATCTGTTTAAGAAATGTCTTCCATTCCTTTGTGATGCCATTGAGCTGCAAGCAAGCAAGATTTCTAAATACAGCAAATTGAATGATCTTCTAGTTTTGCATGTGTGTACAATGATGGACAAATATGTATGTTATAAACTATATCTACAATAAATAGCAAAAGTCAATCAAGCAGGAGGCATAGAATCATAGAATAGATGGAGCATAGATGAAGAAAGTTTTGATT
>JASSUY010009341.1:0-45779 GCA_032466535.1 Forpus xanthops | reverse complement strand
CACAGTAGTAGGGGACTACTTTAAAAGGAACAGAGGCACCCATCTGTCAGCCTGATCCAGCCTCAAGGGAGGTGTGCTGCCTAACAGGGTTTGGATCAGGGATGTTGCAGAGGCTGCCTGGCCTAGTAAATCCCATTGAATATTGCCCACTTCTAGTGGTCCATGTGGGTGCTAGTGATACAGTAGCCCAGAGAACCTAAAAAAGGACTACAGAGCCCTAGGAGAGAGGTGGTTAGGGGCTCTGGAGCTCAGATAAGTCTTTTCATCAATTCTCCAGGATAAAGAGGAAGACCTTAAAAAGGCTAGGAGGATTGGCCAGGTTAATAAATGGTTAGAAGAGAGGTGCTATAGTCAGGGATTTGGGTACTTTGAACATGGGACTCAATTTAGGAGGCCAGGTCTACTGGGGGCTGGTGGAGCTGGTCTGACAAAGAAGGGGAAGAGTGGATTTGGTAGGAGGCTTGCCAGACTGGTCAAAAAAGTTTTAAACTTGATGTGTTGGGGGAGGGGGACATCATTCCAGTCAGTTACCAGCACCTTCAATAAATGCTTGGGGTGATGCAGAGCTATTTCAGTTGCTCCAGCCAACGTGTCGGCTTCACTTGAAGCTCAGCTCAGATCCATACAAACACCCATAGGATGGAAAATAAACAAGAGGAATTAAAAATGTGTGCATGTCTACTGGGATATGATATAATAGGCATCAAAGAAACATGGTGGGATGGCTCCTGTGACTGGAGTGCTGGAATGGAAGGTTACAAGCTCTTTAGAAAAAAAAGGCCTGGCAGATGGGGAGGGGGAGTTGCTATTTGTCAGCAACAGGCTGGAGAATATGGAACTCTGGGAACCAGTGATCAGTTAACAGAGAATTTGTGGGTCAGGATTAAAGGGAGAACAGCAATGGGGGACATTACTGTGGGGATCTGTTACAGATCACCTGATCAAGAGGACTCTATGGATGAAGCACTCGGCAGATAGGAGCAGCCTCATGCTTGCAGGCCCTTGTCCTTATCTGGGACTTCAACCACCCTGGTATCTGTTGGAGGGATGGTACAGCCCAGCACAAGCAATCCAGGAGGTTCCTTGACTGCATGGAAGACAGCTTCCTCTTGCAAGTAACAGAGGAGCCGACCTTGTGCTCAAGAACAGGGAGTGACTGGTTGGAAATGTGCCTTGGCTGTAGCAATCATGAGATGGTCGAGTTCAACAGAGAAGAGCATGCAGCAAGCTCACTGCCCCGGACTTCAAGAGAGCGGACTTTGGCCTCTTCAGGAACCTGCTTAGTAAGATTCCATACCATATAGCCCTAGAGGGCAGGAGGGCCTAGTACTGTTGGTGGATATTCAAGGATCACCTCCTACAAGCTCAGGAGTGTTGCATCCTGACTAGTTGGAAGTACAGCAGGAGGGCCAGGAGACCTCCGTGGATGGATAACGAGCTACTGAGGAAACTCAGAGGGAAAAAAGAGGCTTATAAAAGATGGAAGCAAGGCCAGGTGGCCTGAGAAGAATACAGGGATTTTGTCTGGGAAGCTAGAGACCAGGTTAGGAAAGCTAAGGCCCAGTTATAATTAAATTTGGCAAGGAATGTGAAAGGTAACGGGAAAGGATTCTGTAGGTATGTAGCAAACAGAAGACAGGCTAGAGACAACATGGGCCCCCTCCGGAAGCTATCAAAAGAACAGGCTACCCTGGATTTGGAGAAGGCTGAGATTCTTCATGACTTCTTTGCCTCAGTCTTCACTGGCAAATGCTCTGACCACACCACCCAAGTTTTGGAAGGCAGATGCAGGGACAGTGAAAATGAAGACCTTGGACCCACTGTAGGAGAGGGATCTGGTTCAAGACCATCTTAAGAACTTAAATGTGCACAAGTTGATGGGACCTGATGAAATCCATCCGCAGGTCCTGAAGGAGCTAGCAAATGAAGTTGTTAAGCCATGGTCCGTCATATTTGAAAAATCCTGGCAGTCAGATGAAGTTTGTGATAAACTGGAAAAAGGGAAATACAACCATTTTCAAAAAAGGGAAAATGGAAGACCCAGGGAACTACAGACTAGTCAGTCTCACCTCTGTGCCTGGCAAAACATTGGAGCACATTCTCCTGGAAGGCATGCTAAGGCACATGAAAAACAACAAGGTGCTTGGTGACAGCCAGCATGGCTTCACTAAGGGGAAATCCTGCCTAACCAACTTGATGGCCTTCTATAGAACCGATGGGCAGGAGTAGAGCAGTTGACGTCATCTACCTGGACTAGTGCAAAGTGTTTGACACTGTCTCACACGACATCCTTGTTTCTAAATTGGAGAGACATCAATTTGATAGGTGGACCACTCAGTGGATAAAGAATTGGTTGGACGGTGGCACATGAAGTGTTGTGGTCAATGGCTCAATTTCCAGCTGGAGACCAGTAACAAATGGTATCCCTCAGGGATCCGTGTTAGGACCCGTCTTGTTTAACATCTTTGTCAGTGACATGGACAGTGGGACTGAATGCACCATCAGCAAATTTGCCGATGACACCAAGCTGTGTTTTCAGTTGATATGCTGGAGGGAAAAAACGCCATCCAGAAGGACCTTGACATGCTTTTAAGGTGGACAGATGCCAACCTTATGAAGCTTAACCAAGCCAGATGCAAGGTCCTGCACATGTGCCAGGGCAATCCCAGGCACAGCTACAGGTTGGGCAGAGAAGAGATTCAGAGCAGCCCTGCAGAGAAGGACTTGGGGGTGTTGGTTGATGAAAATGAACATGAGCCGGCAGTGTGTGCTCGCAGCCCAGAAAGCCAACCGTATCCTGGGCTGCATCAAAAGCAGCATGACCAGCAGGTCAAAGGAGGTGATCCTGCCCCTCTACTCTGCTCTCGAGACCTCACTTGTAGTACTGTGTATAGTTCTGGTGTTCTCAGCATAAAAAGGACCTGAAACTGCTGGAACAAGTCCAGAGGAGGGCCACAAGGATGATCAGGGGGCTGGAGCACCTCCTGTATGAAGACAGACTGAGAAAGTTGGGGCTCTTCAGCCTGGAGAACAGAAGGCTGCATAGAAACCTTATAGCAGCCTTCCAGTATCTGAAGGGGGCCTATAACGATGCTGGAGAACTGTTTGTCAGGGACTGTAGTGATAGGACAAGGGATAACAGATTCAAGCTTAAAAAGGGGAAGTTTAGACTGGATACAAAGAGGAAATTCTTTACTGTGAGGGTGGTGAGTCAATGGAATGGGTTGCTGAAGGAAGCTGTGAACGCTCCATCCCTGGGCAAGTCCGAGGCTGGGCTGGACAGAGCCTTGGGTCACATCATTTAGTACGAGCTGTCCCTGTCCATGGCACGGGGGTTGGAATTAGGTGATCTTAAGGTCCTTCCCAACACAAACTATTCTATGATTCTAAGATTCTGCATTTTTCAAGCAGCTTTATAAATTAAAAGGGAAAAAATGCAGATCACACTGCCTCATTTTCTACCAGCTCCTGCTGAGCAATGTGTGAGAATGCACTCACACTTTGTCAAACCATCCTTTTATTTAGAGCTCTTCCTTGTCAACAAGTATTGAGTCAATAGATCGAATAAAAATATTACGCTTCCCCCTCCATAATTCCTTAAGCAAAACAAGTGGGCTTCATCATGCATACTCTGTCAAGAGACACAAGACAAATGTATTCAGCTCTCTTTTAGAGAGGGGAGAAGTTTCAGGTGCATCTGTCTGACAATTTTTAGGTATTCAAGTATGCAATAACGTGTTATAATGGCAGTAAATGAGACACTGGGATCACAGTATTCTAAGCCAAATATGAAAATTTACAGTAATTTATTTAAAAGCAATCCAATTCCTAATTAACTATATAGGAACTAGTCACACCTCAGCATCAGATCTTCAGCTTGAGCTGGCTCACCAAATCTACCATTAACTTTCAAAGAATGAGAATTTTACTTCCGCATACATGTAGTGTTCCTGTCCAAATTCAGCATATTCTTGCTCATAGGTTGCATATTCCTTTAAAAACCAAAAAAATAAGTTTCCCCTGTTCCACTGAAATGCCAGTCTGTGACTGCTAACTGAAGGATTCAAAAATGTGAGAGCCATAGACCAAGAGATCTGGCTTTTATTCCATGCAGCCTTCTCTTCTCCAGGCTGAACAGCCCCAACTCTATCATCCTGTCTTCATAGGGGAGGTGCTCCAGTGGTTATTTAAAGCATGGAATAAGGAATTGTCATGGTTTAATACATGCATTACTTCAATTTCGGCCTTCTCTCCCAGGAAATTTTCTCCTTTGTCTCCCCTTTGCCAATATATTTACTGACATTTTAGTTGGTTTAGTCGACAAATGAATTTTAAGTCTTCCAAATGCTAAGCACTTTTTATATTCCCTTGGAGTATTAAGACTATCCCAAAAGTGTGGCAAAGGAAGTGCGCATCCCCTGACACTTATACATTTAGGCACTAGCCAGGCCTACTGGTATATACAGCAGTGCATCACTGGCATCTGTTGGGCGGCCTAGATTTCAGGGTGATCATCCCCAAGGATGATCACAGAGGTCACTGCAACCACGTGCACAGCACATACTACTGGACTTTGCTCTGCAGCTGTATCGTGTGCACAGCTTGAAGAGTTTGACTCAGAAACTGTGAGGTCTTTGAAGAATTTCCTTAAGAAAATACTACTTCCTTTTACAGCCCACACTTGGCTCTGGCTGCCTATGTCAACATTACTCCGGGAATTGATCCAGTATTTGCTTCCAGATAAGGCATCCAACCACTAGTAACACTCCTGATTACATAAACTACCTAGAATGCTCTTGATTACAACTCCTACTCTAAAGTGTCTTTACAGAAGGAAGGACCTTGCAAGTGATGCTAAAACTTAGGTGATTTTGTTCATACCCCCCTGCCTCACATTTATCCATAGTTACTACTGGGCAGTCATAGTATTCAGCACACACAATAAGCAAATGCCTTCAAGATTAAAGCCCACTTAATCATAAACTTACTATCAAAACGAGTAAGGAGAAGTGGGGGAAGGGAAGAGAAGACAACATGTTTAGCCAACCACCACTACCCAAAGACTAGCACCATTAACCAGTTATGGCACTACCATCTAGTGCTTTTTGATGACAGGGTAGTTGGCACAGGAGAGAAAAAAAAAAAAGCAAAACAACCAAACAAAGCATCACTGGTCCCATCTATCTAGCATAAGACAACAGGTCAAGTAGCCAACTGAGAGCCCCTAACACTGGGACAAGCTCACTGTCCACAAATGAAATGGCCAAATAGTAAGCTGCTAACACTGAGTTAGCTATCTGAAAGCCGTATCAGCCACTTTCCCTCTTCCTGCCTTCCCCAGACTAAAGGTAAGCACAAAACAGACCACCAGGAAAAGAGTTATCACATATTATGTCTTTGTAAGACTGCAGTACAAGTTGGACCACAAAAGTATGTATGTTTCTAGCCAGCCAAGAGAGATCCAGAGCTGTCAAATACTTCATCCATAGGCTTGGCAGTGTATTAAAGAGAGATAGTTGCACATCTGCCTTTGACACAGTTTTGAAGAGGCATAAAGCAAAGGACTCCAGTGTAAGAGCATGGTGGTGCACAAAAGCAAATCAAAATTCTGAGATCTCCTGAAGTTACCATAAAAACTGCTTCCTAGCCATGGCACTCTCAGGTTGTTAATTTTGTTTGTTTAAGTTTAGCTTCAAGATGGAAATTCTCACCAAACCCAAAGTCCACCTAAAACAGAGACCCACAATTCACATCTTTGCTTCTAACCACACCAACACAGCCTGAAACCTGGGTCTCCCAGAGTCACATATACACTGGCTGAAAGGGGACCTGGAAAGTCTCAAGTCCAGCTTCTTACACCTGCAGACATACTGCTAACACCAGATTCAGTTAGCCTTGGTTTTGTGCAGTCAAGCATTGAAAGCCTTCATGGATGGACATTTATACAGCTTTTTGAACAATCTGTTACTTCAGTATACTAGACAAATGTCAATATTGTAACTGTTCTCAAAACACAGCTTCTCCAATTATGAAGATCAATTGTATCTAAATCATACATTCTAGCTGCCCAGGAGACTGGCTCCCATAGAGGAATGAGGTGAAAAGACCACATTTGCCTTTGGAGGTGTTTTCAACTACAGAATGGCCAGGCAGAACCTTTTGAGAGACAAAATATATCCCCTTCCAAAGCCTATCTGCCTAGTTAATTCTGCAAATGAAGCAATTTCACCTAGCTAGTTACTTACAGTTTTCAAGGGGAAGCGTAAAGAAGGAGAACAAAGAAAAACTGAAAAAGAAGAATCAAGCCCATGATTTAGCACAACCTTGATGCATCAGTGTCAGGCACTCAATACCAAAACACACTTTGAAAAGAATCATCAAGTTAGAAGTTTTCTTCTCAAATAAGATATATAAAACTATCAAGAAAGACTTAAGCTTCATTTTGCCCTTGATATTAGTATTGATACAATACAGAACAAAGACTGGAAGAGAAAGACAGCTTGGGAAAGCCACACAGCCACAGAACATGCCACAAGAAAAGAAGGAAAAGCCTGCATCACTGCACTCTGCATGCTACAAAACCAACCCAGTGAACTGTTCCCCTTTTCACACACACAAAGCATAAGAGGGCAATAGACCACAAGAAGTAATGTACATTTTTCTGGAGACTAGTCTCCTCCTGAAAAGAAAAAGACAATGAAGCTGTGTTACAAGGGAAAGTCCTTCAAAACTCCGGCTACAAAAAGAGTCATAGGGTTTATTTCCTTGGCCTTGTGACCTGCCATGTATCAGGCACTCCAAGTTCCAGATCCTCATTTACAACAGTACGGAATTCTTAAAGTACTTCACGTGGCCAGGGGTCGGAAAGGGAAATGCCACTTCTTCCAGCTCCCACATCTTGTTCAGTTTTCATAGCAACTGTGATTCTACAACATGGAAAAGTTGACATTGCTTAGTGCAATGCTGCACTATGTATCAAGTCCAGTAATATTTATGGCTAAATTAATAATTAATGAAGAGAGGAATTATGACATTCTGATCTCAAGACTGCTTGGCTCTAGGTCCAACATCTTTGAACCATGCAGTGAATCAATTTATAGTCAGATAAAGCTGACATACAAGTAATTCTCACTGAACAGCCTCACTTTTACTTTAGATTACATACCAAACACCAAGATCTGCTATGTTGTTTTTTAATAAAATTATCTATAGCTTTATGCATACAATTGTTTGTGATTTCAGATATTAAAATCAGTCACCTGCTCCTGTATCCTGGAAGAGATAGAGTTTTGTATCTAAGTAAATACCATACTTAACCAGCATCTACTAGAGCAAAAATCACAGAATACATATGCAAATATCCAAGTTTAGTGTCCTCTTCAACCAAACTTTCTCTTCTTGCAAGTTTTTCATTATATGTGCAAAAACCGTTCTATATAAAACACGAACCAGTTACACAGGGGGAGAATAAAGCATTTCCACTGGAACTTATGAATCTTTATCAGCAGTATAATTATGTTTACAACAGTAGCACAGTAACTATTTTAAGAAAGTTTACATATTACAAGAATTGTAAAAGTTTTCTTGGGGGCATGCACTAAAGTTTTTCTACATCCTTATTTACAACACAATTATTTTCAGGAATAAGGTACTACTTGCTTTTCTAATTCTCATTATTTTAAAGTTTAGCTATCTTCCACTCAAACCAGAATCACACTGACTCAAAAGACAGCATAATAGATACGAGTTACATTTTCCAAGGCAGATTACTACAGCATATATTCAGTAGGTCAAGAGTAGCATAAAGCTGTTCATCAGTGCTTCTTCAGAACATAAGGTTGTTCCATTAGAGCAGACACTGGTTAATAATGCCACTGGTACATCTAGTTCAGTCCAATGTGCGGTTGTTTCATGTGTCAGGGCACTGACTGGCATGTGTCCATCAACAGGTAGATAGGTGGTAAATCCATCACACCACGTTAGGCCTTAGTAAACACACTCTCCCTTTCTTTCTGTATTTGGTTTACTGACGTGGCCACCTGACACATATTTCCTCTTGCTTCAGTAGATCCAAATCCCATGCTTTAATCTCAAGTTTTTTTGCCCATGACAAGTGTTTTGAATAAACTTAGAGATACATTTCAGATGTATTACAGATAACATACAGATACATGGAGGCTCTCCTGATGACTGTAGGGCCATCCCGGACTCACTCCAGTCCTCTTACAGGACTATAAACCACTGCTACCTACTTACTGTACTGAGGGAGTTGAACTCCTTAGGTTAATGAATCCTGAGGAGTTCTGAGTTTATATAAAGGACAATGAGTTACAAGCCAATGTGATAAAAATCAATGATATAGGATATTTAATACCTAAGTACCATTTCTGTCAAAAAAGTATCATGTCCTTTTAGAAGTGAATGTTGTTTACTACTCAAATCTCACTTTTGTTTCATAAAGGGAAGATACAAACAGTCATCTCCACACTTCAGTTTCTCCTTAATATGCAGAGGATCGCCATACACTAAAAGTTCATGGACTGCAGTCTGGGGTGGTACAAATACTTTTCTATACAAACCAAAGTAATCCACAAAAACCGTAAGCCTAAAAGCCTTCCTTAACGTACTATTTGAAGGGAAAAAAGAAAGCAAATCCCAGCAAGTCCAGAGAAGTAGGCACCAGCTGCCTTTGTCAGACTGCTCCAACAGGCATTCCCCTGCCACTGTCTCCTGCAAGCTCTCATACCCTCCTCAAGCTCCAGCTCTTACACAAGTATCATATTAGTAACTCACAGGGATTTACCACAGGTTGTGTGCTTTGAAATCACTGCAAAGAAGTTAAAATTTGACTGTATTTTGATACATATAATGATTAAAACACTGGTTGACAAAACTGCATAGTATTTGCGTCATGAAACCTACATTATCCAGAAACTAGGCTTTTTAACCAGGATAGGATCACAGCCAAGATACACAAGTTAAGAGTAAGTTAAGAACACCTTATGTAGAAGGCAAAACTTGACCTGAACTCCTATAGGATAGCAAACGTAGGCACAGGCCAGTACAGACACACTCAAATAGCACTCTTTCCTCTTACACACAACACTTTATGCTTCACTTTTCCAAACTGGAACACTCGGAAGGCTGAAGTCCTAATTTTCCTATTAAAAAAGAAAAAATAGAAGTAAGTGCTGTCTGTAATGTAAACTGCAAAACTGCCCCCTCCACAGCAACCCAGAACCT
Organism: Forpus xanthops; assembly: GCA_032466535.1. Lineage (NCBI taxonomy): Eukaryota > Metazoa > Chordata > Aves > Psittaciformes > Psittacidae > Forpus > Forpus xanthops. Next base: position 36,536 of record JASSUY010009341.1, on the reverse strand, counting down.
CATCCTGGCTGCTACTATTACAGTAATTCTGAAAAAAAAAACAAAAGTGTCTGTCATCTAGGTAGAGCAACAGAAATTGTTGGTTTGACTAACACCTACTTAGAAAGAGGTGTGGAGAAATAGAAGATTTAAAAAATGGTCTCATGGGCATAAACCAGCTCTACTTCCAGGATCATCCTCAAGAGGGTGAGCAGGACCACTGAGGTGCTGCCCCTTCTAACACAAGAAGTGCAGGCCAAACAAAGCAATCAAGGAGCCAAGTTCAAAACAAACACAAGCAAATAGCTCTTCACCCAGCCAACAGTAAACCTGCAGAACACAAAGTCCTTTGGCAAGGAGAATGCAAAAGGATTCACACAGGTTCAAAGGAAGGTTAAAAGAAATTCTTGGAAGAAATTTAGAATTACTGAATACATAACAACTTTAAGGCACTGAAGGCTGTGGAACAGGAACAGGCAGGCAAGACTTGAACCTGCAGCTCTGTCACGCAACAAAACCTTGTGGCTTTAGCTGTAGTGCGGCAGGCAACAGAGGAAAGGGCTGCAGGACTGCTGGTCTGAACCAGTGTGACAATTCTCATGTTGACACCCTCAGATTTGTTCCTCCTAAAGATGACTCCCAGCCTTTACTATAACTGATCTTCTTTAGCAACTTGTTCTTCTAGGACCCAAAAATACTAGTTAAGAATTAAAAAAATTCTAGCTATAGAACACCCATAACTGTAGAAAGGCTTTTCAACAATCCATAGTAACCTACTTCCACTTTGAAGGAGTCCTTGTCTTTCTACGTACAAACTTTTCTGTTCATATATTTTAAGCTTAGCCTATAGATTAACTTATCATGGTAAATACTGTTTCAAGAATTTGGATTTAAACTTAAACTCCTACATCATTAAGAATTAAAGTACTCTTCAGAAGTGTCATTGAGAGATACGGGAACACAGCTCTGATCATAACAGGACCTGTATTTCAAAGTTAAAGCCTTCTCCAAAGATTAAAATCTATGCTCCCTTAAACAGTAAGAGATGACTGTTTATCCATAATCACAGAAATCCCACAGTTTCATTACAACCCCAGTCATTTCAAGCCAGGTGACCTACCGAATATTTTCCAGTGCACTGGTTAGCTGCTGTTGTGCAACATCATAAAGTTTCACCTTGAAGCCTCCAGCAGCAAACACCATTGCCCAGCTGCGACCGATGAGTCCACTGAAAAGAAAATAAGTATCAGCTAATTAATAAAGAAGCATCTATTTTGAGGAATGAGGTCTTACAAACATTGCAAGAATGAAAACAGAGCTTGAACACTTCAATATCTGATTAAAAGATTGGTTACATGTTGATAAGAAACAAGTAACAGAGAAATATCCTTTTCAAGCTACATAGCAGATTCTCTGAGAGCTGGGAGAAAGACAATGGGGTATAAAAATCCAAACAGAAAAAGGACAGCAGAATTCAAATAGTAGGAACTACTACTTTGGGACACTGGACTTGAGTTTCAACACTTTTGGCAGCTATAAACGTAACTTAGAATTGGTGCGTAAAATTACACTAAAGAGATCTCAAAGAAAAATCCCAAAACTAATTTGTTCAGTTCACAGTCTAAAGATAGACAGCAGCCTAATGGTCCAAGAGTTCAGGATCCTGCTTCAAAGCTGATCAGAAAAAACTGAGACCCAGCTAGTGAAGTTGTGGGTGCTCAGCAATTCAGGAAACCCTTGAATTATCATAAGCATGTGAAAAAGGAAGGGAATTAAAAAGGGAAACAACCAAACATGGGTTTGATACTACTTTTCCACCTACCCTCCTCTAGCACTACATTTATTTTTCGATGAAGTACTCTTATAATGCTGGAAGCACACAGGAACCACCTGCTTACATCCCCATACCTTTTGACAACGTCCCATTACTGAGAAACACAGAGAAGAAACTTGTAGTGACTGACAATTTTATCATGACTCTCAAAGCAATGCACGTTTTAACTCAGATTTACAGCAAGCACAGTCTCTTCAAACTGAAGCACTGAGGCACAGTGTCATAAGCTTAAATTAACCTGTGATCACACAAAAAAATAATTCCCTAACAGAGACAGGAGCAGAACTTCATACCAGCAGTGGGGGTTTAATAACTAAATGCATTTCCTGTAATTTCTGAAAACATTTTATTTTCAGTATTAAACTTAAGCAACCTCTGGCAACAGGAAAACTCAATGCTCACTAGGGCATTGATAGAGGATTAAAAGGGGAGTAAAAGTCAGAGATAAAGCAGTATTGCAGATGAGAGAAGAAGGAAGAGAAAACAAGAACGCATTCAGCCTTTGGTTTACACATTAAGAAAAGAACAAAACAGGAAGTCTTAGGGAACAGCAGGAATCAGTGGAAATAATTGGAAAAAAAAGGAACTTAGCATTTAGTGTTAAGTGGGCAGTAAGTTCTCACTTGATACTTCTCATTTAAAAGAAAAAACACAATCTCACTTTACTAAGTCCAGACCTCAACAGTTCTCAGGCAAGCTAAAGAACAAATATGCTTATGGAAAACATTAAGTATTGTCAAGGTTTGTGAGCTACTGTAGCCTCCTAGCTAACAAGTATTTCTCAAATAAAAGTATTTGGATCACTTGAACCTTAACAAGCATATCTGAGTTACCACTGTCTTTATAAATTAGCATCATCTCTCAAATTGCACTTTTAAATTAAGCTTCCCTAAACTGATAAAGTTTGATTAAAAATATTTCTAAAATTCTATTTCTTTTTCTAATTTAATAATTTTTCTGTTGAGCTACAGAGCATACAGAGTAAGTCAATGATACGTGTCAGGCCTGCACTGTTACTTCAGTGTACAGCAATACTACGACCGTATATTACTATATCTGACCCCAAGATAGTGCTTTTTGAAACTTTAAACACTGTCATTTTAGGTCCAGTGATGAAGTACGAACAATCAGATCTGATCACACAACTTCTGCACGTGCTACCAGAAACAGTTCCTCTGCCTTCATCATGACTGTGCCACAGCAGGCACAGCAAGCAAGAGCCAAGCTCTCTTGACCCTTTGCACACAGACAGCTCTCCCCAGCTCCACTGGCAATAGCCAGCTTCATCATCGTCACATGAGGGCACCAAGACACGTCCCAAGACCTCAACTAGTCTGGCTAATAAACTGTGACCATGCTTCTAACACCAACTTACAGTGGTGTGTTGGGGACTGTTACTGTCTGGCCCATGTTTTCTCTCTCCACCAGATTACTGATCAAATAAAGAACTTTGATTTTAGCTCAAGAAGACAAAACAATGCATTCACACACGTCAGAAACACTGCTGTCAATAAAGTACAGTGAAGGAGTGACCAAGAGAAACTCGTCAGTTTTGACATAGTTGACAAACAGGATCTTAAAGCTACTCTTGGACTTCTGCATACCCCTTGCACTTGTACACACAAAACATTGCAATGAAAAAGGGCAGCAGCCTTTCAGGTCTAAGGAATTACTTAAAGCAGAGATGCTGTGGAAGTTTGTTTGCTGGAGTTTGCTTTGTTTGGTTTTCAAGTGACACAAAGCTGTCAGAGACTTAAGTAAAGACACTCTTTCCAGTGAGCCAGACGGGCGCATTCCTCCCATGGTTTCCGAACGCCAGCAAGAATTCGCACATGGCCCACCCTCCTCGCAGTGCTCCCCCGCACCAGCGCTGCTCTCCCCACATGCACCACACACGCCGGACCCCACCGACTGCTCCGAGTTAGCACCTCGCCGCCACACCCGATGCCTGCAGTGGCCGCGGCAGCACTCTACTCGCCACGCTGAGGTGACGAGTCCACCACAGGCAGGCCGGACCTCGCCTGCACGGCGCCCCAGCTCCTTCGCACGTCCCAGGGCATCCGTTCGCAGATCCCCCTGGGGCCAAGCCGGGCTGGCAGCTCCTCCCCGGACGACCGCACCTACCCGCGGAAGGGGAGAGGAAAGGAGAGGCTTTACCTGCCGATGATAGCAACCTGGCCGGGCTCCATGCTTGCAGGTCCAGGAGGTGCTGGGCCGACACGGTACCACAGGAACCAGCGCTGCCTCACTGCGCGCGCGCCCGCCCCCACACCCAGCTCCCGCCATGTCACAGCCGCCCCCATTGGCTCCTGTTACGAGTGCTCCGATTGGCTGCGCGCCGCGCCCCTCAACCGCCGCTCCAGGAGCCGCCCGGCGGCCTTCATTTGCCCCACGGGAAAGTGCCCGCCCCGGCCCTCCGCACGCACTCCGGGCGCTCCCGGCCCGGCCGAGCCCCGCAGAGGGGCGGGCAACAGCCCCAACGGTCGGTCCCCGCAGGGGAGGGGAACCGGTGCCGGGCCGGGGCTCCGTCGGAGGCATGTTTCCCTGGGGAATATGCAAGTGAGATGCAGAGAATAGCTGGAGGAGCTCGGGTGACACTTAATGTTTTATTGCGGCACGGGGAAGGGTGAGGGGACATCTGCAGCCTCTAAACGCCTCCTCTCTCAGCGATGAACCCTTGCGGAGGGAAAGAGCCTCCCTCCATAATCAAGAAATAACTGGTTCACTATTACCTTTCTCTTGCTGTACTCATTGACCCTCTCACCTACCAGTTATTTCACTGTAGATCTCCCCAAAAGCAGTGTTCTCAAGTTCTAAGCATCAGGCACTCCCCTTTCCTTCTGGAAATCCTCATGCACCTCAATTCCATCACTGCCAATGATAAAACCACGGTGTATTCTCAATTTACATTTAGCTGCTGCTACTTAGGAGTTGAAAATACCACTTTTCTCAGAAGTCTTTGTGACAGATGTCTTTGGGACCAGTGGAAGAAGCATTGATTTCTTTTGCTCTAGGGTACATTCTGCCCTGCTCAGCCCTGTTTGCTTGGTTTTTAAGCACAGAGCCTTAAATGTAATTCATTCATCTTTAGAGTTTTCCTGACAGTTCAAGATTTCAAGCTCAGGTTTGGCCCTCTATCACATCTGACCCCTAAAGACCATCTCAGAGCTTGTGACACAGAGCAGAATGAACTAGGACAAGCAGATGCATTTCATGTAGGCAGCAATTTGTTTTCTGCTAATAAAAATCTAGGATCTGTACCATTATTCTAATTTTGACCCATCTGTAGAAAATATTTGGATTCATGTTCTCTGCATTAGGACCTTTTGTTAATTATTTTTAGTTTATTATTCTGGATTCCATTTATAAATACATATTTAGTCTAAAACATGCAACCTTTGTTAGGTAGCCTCAGGATGCTGTCTTTAATATATAGTAAACAGACATTTTAAATGCTTGTAAAATGTGAAAATCACTGTTAAGCAAACTCTTAAACCATTGAAGCAGAACACTGAAATGGGTCTTTTAAAAGAAATCTTTGAAATCTGGACATGTTGCAGCTATTGTTTTGCTCTTGTCTTCACCTCTCTTAAATAGGTTGCATTAAGATAAAACTTTGCTGCTGCGAATAGAGCTTCTTAACATGAAACTCACTGGGATTGTCTGCATCCCTGAGCACTATGGAGCAGTTTCAACGTGGAGGAGAAATTGCTACATGTGTCTGCTAATAGCAGACAGCATTTCACAGAGGGCAAACATACTGAGTGGAGTAGCAACACCCTGGCACCAAGCCTCTAACTCCAAAGTGAATGGATATGCGGGAGCACTGAATGAAAACAGGATGAGAGCAGTGGTGACAGGAGGCGGAGGCTATGTTGGATGCAAGCTGGGATGTACTCTTGCCAGCCAAGGAGCTTCTGTTGTTCTGTATGACATACAAAAGCCTATCTGGGAAATCCCCAATGGAGTAGTGTTTATCCAGGTATTGTCAATTACATTTCCATAACAGTCAAAGTTAGTTCATTTGCCTTTTCCATAATGTCTTACTGGTTTTCCCAGAACCCAAATACCCAATTACAAATCATTGCAGATTTCAGTAACCCTTTTAATTGTGTGAATATCCCACATGATTTTTGGTCAGCTGATTTTAGTGTATGTGAAATAAGGAAAACAATGAAACTGGTAACATGTAGTACAAAGTACCCGCTCCACCTCCTGACTCTGACATACTGCCCTTAGTTCTTAGTTTAATCACTTGTAGAATGAACACAAGTGGAAAATTATGACTTAATGAATGCTTTTAAAGTTTCATAGAACTCCTTTGAGTTCTATGAAAGAAAAGTGTAATTAGCAGCAAGAACTGAAATGGGCCTGGTTTTCAGTCCCAGGATGCACAATGAGTACAATTACACATACTCATTCCCTCTGCATATGACAAACACTAACCTGCAGCTTCGATTTCAAGTCCAAATATCCTTTCTTATGTATTACAGGCAGATGTCAGGGACTATGATGCTCTCTTTGCAGCCTTTGAAGGGGCTGACTGCGTGTTTCATGTAGCTTCATATGGAATGTCAGGAAGAGAGCAAGTGAGTGCAAACAGTTTTGGGTTTTTTATTTCTGTGTGACTGCCCACACTGAGGATGAGAGGCTTGATGCTGTAACACTGCATGTTAGATTTCATCTCCTCAGATTATCCTGAGAGCCTGAATCCATATCATGCTGTTTTGGTAAACTGGTCGGTGCAAACTGGTGTGCCAACTGCCAGCAGTCTGCTTACAGGACTATTTTCCTAGCCGTGAATCATTTCCTCCCCATTAGAGGCTCCATCAGCACCCTGGGAGGGCTTTTGACTTGGAAATAGCATTGAAGAGTTCCGAAATAGTGTGAAGACAAAAGGAAAGACAGGCGAGGCTGGTTCCCCCCAAACCCTAAAGCTGCCACGAGGAACTCCTAGGTGTAAGGTCACAATGTGTAAATGCACAATTTCTTTATTTTCCTAGTTGCACAGAGAAGAGATTGAAACTGTAAATATCCATGGAACAAGATTCGTCATCGATGGTATGTAACTCTGCCACTGGGTGTTAGTAGAGCGCATCAAAACAGTGCAGCACTTAGAAAAAGCCAGTTTCCTTTTTTTGCCACATGCTATTCTTTGCCAAATACTTCACATTTTTGGCAGAAAATGAGGAAAATTGTCATGGGGTGGGGAGGTTATGCTTGATTCTTTGACGGGGCGTGATAGGAGAGCCAGCACTGTGTAGTTTAACTAGTTCAGTTTTCCATAACTGCGCTTGCCCTGATGTCAGAATCTGTATCCATGTAAGGAGTTAACTACTGCCACGTGTATTTTGCAGCAGTAGACCTCCTTGCTCTCTAGCAGCTTGTGCACAGGATGTGGGCAGCCCTTGCAGTGGCTGGAGCTGGAGCTGAAGCCTGTCTCAGTGGGCTGGCAACAGCCCTCCCCAAGGCAAAATGTTGGCTTACAACATCCAAATGAGGATATGCCAGATCATAAAGCACTTGGTTCTACTTCCCTGGCAGGGTTCAAGGCCAGGTTGGATGGGGCTTTGAGCAACCTTGTCTAATGGAAGGTAGCCCTGAGCATGGCAGGGAGGTGGAACTAGATGATCTTTAAGGTCCCTTTCAACTCTAATCATTCTACACTGATGTCTTCCCTTTAAATATGCTTCACATTTTAAATAACGCAATAATAAAATGGAAGGACTTACCCTTTTAAGATTTGACAATTTCTCAAAAAAAAGATCATACAAACTTTTTTCCATATTGTTTAATTTTCCACTAAACTAATTTACCAATACACTGCTGCAGCCTGCAAGCAAAGGAACGTCGCTAGATTGGTATACACCAGTACAGTAAACGTGGTGTTCGGAGGGCTTCCTATTGAAGATGGTGATGAGGAAACTGTGCCATATTTTCCAACTGAAAAGGTATTTTGGATGTATTATATTTTTAAGTTTCCTCTTCATTTAATTTATTGTTTCTGAAGAAGCCTGGAGTTTTCATGACTGTGTTTTGCCTGATGCCAGAATCCAGGCACAAGAAAGAAGAAAGAAAACTTGACACTGCCCATGGTTTGACACATCACAGCCTTGACACATCAGTTTTATGTACATTGCAGTATAATTTTCTTTGTTTCCTATCAAGGCCTTGATTTTGGAAAATAACTCATGCAGTGTCCCGTTAACATTGATGAAATTCCACCTTGACATGGGGATTGTGTTATATGGCTTGGTGCCTCTTAGGCATTGATTATTTATTATATTATTTTTCTGTTTCTCCCTTATTGAACATGATGTATATTCAGTGTAGGGCTAATATGGAAAACCAGACAATTTTTATATGGTTTTATTGCATTTCATTAAAAAGGAGAAAGTACTTTTGGATGCTTTGCAGACACAGTTGGGTTTTGTGTCCTTACTCTCTCCATTAAGTACTTCACAGTCTTTCAAGAAGTGGAGATGGATAGAGAAAATGTTGAATAATATTTTCAATAATATATCAAATAATATCTTCTCTGGGACAGTGCCACAAGCAAGTGGCAACAACAGGAAATTCAGACCAATCATAATGTCTTCAAAACTTGGCTTTTGACTTTTTCCATTACCTGAAAAGAAACCCAGATTACAAAGTACTGATCGGTTACATTCTTGGCAGCATTGAAAGCATACATATATTAATTGCTTCTCAAATGTGCTGAAATTAATTAACTGGATTTGCACAAACAAAAATGCTTGCTTACCTTAGCAATATGCATCTGGTTTATCCTAAACTAATACCCCAAGGCTTCTGTATTTTGAGCTATTTGTTGCCATCTGCTAAGTAAAAACTAGTGGGGAAGAGATGTCCCTCTGCCCTGTCATTTCAAGAACAGATAAAAACATATTTGCTTTTTCTCTGTAGCATGTTGATCATTATTCCAGAACCAAAGCAATTGCAGAACAAATGGTACTAGCAGCTAATGGAACTCCACTGGCAGGTACTTTTGTCTTAGCATGAACTTCTCCTCCTCTTGTTCTTCACTAACATACTGTATCCTGCATCAGTCCTTAGTGGACAAGACTGTCCAGCAAATATGAAATTAAGTTATCTACCTTGCTCACAAACTTAAATAGTTTTGCTTAAAAATCACTTTTAGTTGGTTTAAAGTTCACACAGTGTCCCTAAAAGGTTTTAGCATGGTAGCAGTGAGTTCAGTACGTTAACTGACAAGATTAAGACAGCTATAAATTAAACAAGAATGAGTGTTTAATGTCACTGTTTTATGCACCATCAGTAAAACATGAATGCTGATTAAATTGTTACCCCCCTCCTCCCAAAGTTATATATTAGAATCTGAGGAAGCCACCTGATACTACAGCCTGGAATTATTTATTAGTGCTTCCCAGAGTTTTCCGTGTTGAGGAAGCCAGTTATACCCTTGAATACTCAAGTTCTCCTGTGAGATACTATAACTACCAGTGCAAAACAAATTAATGTAAAGTGCAACATGATTCTATGTGACCAAGTGATACTGAGCTAAATTTAGCTGTAGAGAACTTAGAGACTCTCTTCACATGATACTTGCAGAGGGCTATAAAGATATAAAGTCATTGCTGGGCATTCTGTCCCAACGAAATAATTTTGTTTGAAATACAAAGTGGGCTGGGTTTTTTCCCCTTTTTTCCTCAGTAACTCTTCACATCAAAAGCTCTATTAATTTTAGGAGCAATACACAGTTATGTATTTGTCAGTGAAATTAGAACCAGTCAGTGTTCCAAATACTCCATTTTGATCCTGTGCCATAGCAGGACTGAGTATGCTGCATGTTTCCAGGGACTATGAAGAACAGTTCTTGGTCGATGATGAACCAGCCAACTGATACACTTGGGAAGTGATGGGATTTTTAGGAATGTACTTACTTTTTCCCACTGAAATTATCAGGAGCTTCTGCAGCAGCTTTAGTGGGAGGTGGCTGTGCCCACTGTTGAGAGAACCTTTCACCTCTACCTTGTACTCCTAGCAAGTCACTGTCTCCCATCAGGAATTCTGTACGAAATTAGTTTCATTCCACTTTCCTATCAACAACTTGCTCACTGCAGCAAACTCATCATCATAGTTGGCATGTTCATTCACTGCTGGGTCAGAGACAAAGGACACCTTAGAAAGAGGCTTTGAAATTTCTAGTAATTTCTAGGAATCAAACGATGCTGGCAGGACTTCTCTAAAGCTTATCTTGCTGTTTTGCATGTTCTGATTCTGCCAACTTCATTTCAAGTACTAACGCAACATCTTTTGGTATGTATTATCTTTTAAGGTGGTGAAGTTAATTTATTTCAGAGTAAGTTTTGCACAGTCTCTGGTTCATACAAAGATATAACGTAGTCATGTGAAAGGCGCTTAAGAATGCTCTTACCAATTCTTCTAGGAGGTGGAATACTCTATACATGTGCTCTTCGCCCACCAGGAATCTATGGACCAGAAGAGCAAAGACACTTGCCAAGGCTGGCAGTATGTATTTCATTTTTTTAATCAATACAATTTTTTATGATATACAGCAGCACCTCTTATTTGTGTTATAAGTTGACTGAACTTATTGGGCAGCAACTCAATAGTTCAGTTACCTGCTGAGGATATTACAGCTTTTATTAACGAACACTATATTTTATCTGTAAAGAATTAAAAAAGCCTGTTTTTTAAATACACAGGTAAACCCAGCTTTACAATTTAATGTTCACTATAACTGTAAGACTGAGGCCAATCTATGATATTACAAATGTCTCTTTGCATGCAACTTACATCAAATGGTTTGTAATATTCATGAAAACGGATACTACAAAATATCTTCTTTCCAGTCTCAACTATTAACAGCTTTCACTATCCAATGAAACAAGTTAAGCAGCCAAAAGCACCTTCTGGTACTGAAGGACAAACACTGGAGGTGCTCACATTCCACTCTTTCTCATTTGCTCGCTTTTAAACTGTAGGACTGGCAGAGTGTTCAGAATGTGACCCCTGTAGAATTGTATGAGTTGGTTATTTTTAAAGCATCAGGACAATACAAAGTTATGCACAGCTTTTAGGAAAGAACAGATTCAAGATTATCACATAATAAATACATTTTATTTATATACAAAATGTACTTTGTAGTCTTCTAAATAAATTTTAAGAAAGGCAAATGTGATTTTAGTTAAACCTGATATGTTTGCTTTTGTGATTTTCCTGTCAATATTTTAAGCCTATTTGTTATGAGCCCATTTTAAGGCATTATGCAACTGTTGCATCTTGCAGTTTCTAAAGTGTATCTGTCAAAGGAAAACTGTGACACTGAGCATCACCTTCGTTATTTCCCAGCCAAAGTGATTTGTTAAATTTGATCCAATTTTGTGCACACTTCTAATCCATTCAGCACTTGTTCTTACCTTCCCATACAGTATTTTGTTTATCCTTAGAACAAACCTGGTTTTTTTTTGTAACCTCAGAACATGATATGTTCTTTGATCCTTCCTTATGGGCTGTAGTTTTAGAACTCTTTGCACTTCTTTTGATTCTTTTAAATCAATTAGTGGGGGGGGTTTCAGTAGAGACAAACCTATATTTAGCCAGACAAGAAAGTGCACTATATCTCATTTTAAGACCTATTTTGCTTCGGTTTCATGTTTGTTTATGTCTACAGAAGAATATCAAGAGCGGGCTACTTAACTTCAAGTTTGGGGATCCTTCTGCTAAAATGAACTGGGTGCACGCAGAGAATCTCATACAAGCTCAAATTCTAGCTGCTGATGCTCTCACTCCTGGAAAGAACTACATTGCTGTAAGTGAACAACAAGAGCATCACAGTTTTCATTTGACAGTGGATCCTGCCACTGTATCCTATACTGGAGTGACTGCTGTAGTAGCAGTAATTAGTTTATCTTATTGTCCTTTAGCTTATGTTGTCTGTGGGTTTAGTTGAAATGTGCTATGGACAGTGTGAGACCTGGCAGCATGGGCTGTGCAGTGTGTTAAGAGTTGGAATATTCTGTTCTGTGAGAGTATCTCCATCTTTGCATTTTTGTAATACAGTACTTGCCATTTCTAGAAGCTGAGCAAAGAATCTTTGCTGTGTTGGAAATGAAACTGGAAGTTCAAGTGGATTTATACCCCATTCCCCTGTATACAGAATGAGACTTAATGTTTTGAACTAAGATAATCAGACATTTGTAATAAATACATTATGATAATTGCATAAACCACTCACATACCCATTTCATTGCACACATCAGTGCAACTGATTGAAATGCCTATAGTTTGTTGACTTGTACAGCCATGCATATCTTATATTGCTGTACATAAGCAGTGAGATAAAGAAGTTAATACATATGCAGTGTAATTTTTACTAACTTGTCTTTTCTCTACCTCTTTAACAGAGTGGCCAGGCATATTTCATTAATGATGGCGAAAACTTCAACATTTTTGAATGGTTAACTCCACTCGTACGTGCAATATACACTTTGTCTCCAAATATGTTGATTTCTCTGCCTGTATACAGCTCTAGTTCTTGTGTGCAGGTCATATCTGGTGTGTTTGCTTCGTGTGTAGAGTCCCATTCCGAACAGGGCTTTAACACCTGCTTGTGGCTCAGTGGGATTAGGGTTGTAACGCAGCCTACTGAAAATACTACATTAAAGCAACTGCCTTCTCTGAGACAAGAGGATCATCTAAACCAGCATCCTCTTTTGAGTTGCCATTATCTTCAGCTCTGGGGCACACATCCGTTAAGAGTGACAGTACTGGGTGGACATAGAGTATAAATCCTAATTATTAATCTGTAACATCCATTCTTTTCAAAAGATCATGTTATTGTTAATCATGGGCTCAAACTCATAAATGTCACAATGTTGAATAAGGTATCAGCACACATTTCAATCAATTATTATTAACATTTCCCCCCTTTTTTTACACTGCCACTTGAAAATTACAGTGTCTGTGCATGTGGCATTGAACTGAAATCCCCTGACAAATGAAAACTCAAGTAGTAACAGCAATGATGAATTTTTCTGTTTTATCAATAAATATTTCCACAAATATTTCCTGGGTTGGAGCTTTAAAACTTGTTTGAGGTTTTTGATTTTTTTTCACTGTTGTTAAAATCTCTTTCAGTTTGAAAGATTAGGTTGCGGTACACCATGGATACGTATTCCTACTTCCTTAGTTTATGCATCAGGTAACATTTTCTCAACATTACTCTTTTCTGTCCACACTACCCTTGTTCATAATTGTAACAACATGTTGGCGTTTCTTAATTTGCCCACAATTTTCATTTTCATGTATAAAAACACTATGCTGTGGGCTCATCCAGTGTGCAGCAGTTAGGGGTGAAGTCCAGCTCTGTGCAGTGTGTTGAAACCAGGATGAGCTCTTATTTAAGCCCCACAAAACCAGGTGCAGGACTTACCAGACGTGTAACTTTGTGGAGTTAATGGTATAAATATAACAGTTAAATATAAAAATCATGACCTCATGAAGTACACTGAAGAGTATCTGCTTTGCTGCTTGAGTAGATTTCTTGTTCTCCTGTGTTCCATGCTGCCTCCAGAATCAACCCCCATGTGCAGCCGAGACAGAATCTGAGTATTCTACGGTTACCACATTTTTTATGGAGCCTCATGATCATTTCACTGGAGCTGTCACTAACCCTTTTCACACAAGCACCTTCATTCAGGCTGGCCAAAGTATGAAGATTAAATCCAACCCCTTGTGAGCAAGTAGCCCCATTGATGTTAGTACTGGTGTCCTGAGCTTATGAGTATGTGACTGTCCTTCACTATCATATGCAGTGCAAGACAGGCCATAATCAGAACTCCATAGCAATTTACTATTCTTACCTCAAGTAGAAATCTTTTGTTTTGCAGCCTCGGTAATGGAATACCTTTATCTGATGCTGAAACCCTGTGCTGAATTGTCCCCACTGCTGACCAGAAATGAGGTAAAGTCTTTGTAAGCTCCCCTTAATTCTCACAGGACACTCACATACATGTTAATGCTGAGGTACAATTCAAGATTAAGCCAGCAGAAAGTAAAATCCACCCAGTAGTACTACAGACTCCAGTGTCCAGGGAAAATGTATGCATCATGTATGTTTTAGGCAATATATTATGCTCCTTACCATGATCTTTGGAAAGAGAGGAGCATATGTTTACAATCTTTGAGAGGCTGCTTCAGTTCTTCCTTATGAGGCCAAATATTTTGTATGGCTCTGGCTGGTCAGTTGGGGCCAAATTACTGAAGATATCTCAGAGGTGGCTTTTAGCTGCCTCCATAGGTACCTAAGCAAGAGTGCAGACATCTTTCGTGGATGCTTTCAAGACCAGAAGATCCTGCTTTGCAGCTTTTACTGGCAATTTGGGCTTTTGAGATTCTCCTGTTGAGTGAACCATTTTAAAATGATGTGACATATGTCTACAGACACTGATATAATGTTGGGAAAGGTTATTTTGCATTTCCTTTAAGGCTGTCTTTGCCGTCATTTATAGACTGTTCCAATTTCCTGTGTATTCACCTCTTTGTACATTGGATTCCTTTTGCCTCATAGGTACTCAACATTTCTACAACTCACACATTTCGGATAGACAAGGCACGGACTCAGCTGGGGTACAGCCCCGAGAAGTTCACGTTTGCTGATTCTGTGGACCATTACCTTAAAACCAGACCAGAAGCCCAGAATCATCACATCTTCTTCAAAGTTGCACTTTCTTTACTTGTTAGTTTCAGTTTGATCTTCTTTTCTTTGAGGTTTGATGGCCTTTCAGTCTTGCATTTTTTTAAAGAAACTCAGCACTGACTTGCACAAACTGCATGAACTCGCTCTCCACGTGGTTCTGAACTGCACAACAGTTACTGGCCCCAATGCAACAAGCATGCAGTTATTTTCAGATTTAAATGCAGTAACAAGTAGCTGTACTTGAGAAATTAAACTACAGTGAACAACTACAGCCAAACCTCTGAAACACACTGGAGTCAAGACTGTTGCCCCTGTCTTTTTCACACCAAAACCTCTCAACTTTCCAAGTTGATTGCTGAACTAAAGGAGAACCTGCAGGAAGAACAAGAGCTACAGTCAGCCTACAGTGCTTCAGTGGTGAAGAAACACAGCTAAAATAAGGAAAAAGACTGACCAGGGCTGCTGCCATGGCTCACTACCTTGGAGAACTATGAACAAGCAAAGGGACTGACAGAACAGATTGCTGTAAATACCAGCCATACAGAGTTCAGTGTGAAGTTCCTTTGTGAATTAGCTGTATACCACTGCATATGAGGACAAATAAAGGTGCACTTGAACCTTTGCTGAAGTGAGCCCTGTGCCTCTGTGAACATGTGGACTGTTCCAAAACCACTCCCTGCTTTCTCGGGGGTGCAAAGCAACCTGTGGCAACACCTCCCTGCAGCTTGAGGCCTGGCAGGCTCATGCAGGTATAGTTTTACATGAGTTACCCCTCTATGTCCTGTAGTCATTGAGGACAGCTAACAATAAAGTTCAGTTGCCTATCAGCTGAACTTCAGATACAACTACGTTTTTGCACCTGATTTCTAAAACAGTTGTACAACAGCAAATCCCTGCAGTAGCTAAAGTGAACCGTATGCTTTTGGAGTTAAGGTTCACCTAAAACGGGCCTAAACTACAATCTGAAGGCCCAGACCCCACCACCCATCACTCCTGCTGCTGTTTACTACCAGTTCCACCCCACCTGCAACCTTTCTCAGCCTGTCTCATGGCAGGGGGCAATCAAGAGCACGTGAGCAGAGATAGCCTGGGAAAGGAGACAGCATTAGGTATATGACACAAGTAAGAGGAATCAAGGTCTGGAGATGGACACGAGAGCTCTCAGGTGAGAGCCCCCAGAGCTCACCTCTGTGCCGGGCAGGCCGCATAGGCCAGCCGCACGCTGCGGGCTGAGGGTGCAGTTACCCAAACGCAGCACGGGAGGGCAGAGCTGCCCCAATGGGTATTTCTGGTTGCACCTGTACACCCGAAGGCGCGCACGGATCAGAACACGCTGCACCCCGCACCCATGTAACTTGCTACCGATCGATTTCCAGGCGCCTGACACCAAACCTCCCACACCCTTCGCTCTGCGCGGCCGCAGGTGCCGTGCCCGGCTCGGGAAGGCCGCGCCGTGCCAGACCGGATCGAGATATCCCCGCCGCCACGCTGCCCGAGCGGCGAAAAGTAGCCGCAGCCGCGGAGGGACAAAACAAGCTTGGCAGCGGTGGGATTCGAACCCACGCCATCGAAATGACTGGAGCCTAAATCCAGCGCCTTAGACCACTCGGCCACGCTACCGCCTGGCTGCTCATCCGCCCGGCAGGCCTTTTTCAAGGGGCGGCGCCGTTGCTGTCTCCACCCACCGGTGCGCACCGCCCACCCGTGCCCGCGGTACCACAACGGCCCCGGCACAACCGGCCGCTGCGCGCCGCGACCGGGAAGCGCGGAGGGGGGGTGCGGCCTCCCCGCTCCCCGGCGGCGGCTCCGAGCCCGGGCTGCCGGGGGCACCGCTCCGCCCCACGCTGCCCACAGGGGGCGCCGCTGCCGCGCGCCCTGGGCAGGCTGTACACGTGACCTGGGAGGCGCCGCGTGACCACGGCCCGGGGCTTCCCCGGCGCCATCCCGCCTCGTACGGGGCCGCGCCTCGGTCTCGTTGTCCGTGGTAGGCACAGGCCGCAGCCCGGCAAGGCGCGACCCAGGGGCCTGTTCCCGCAGCAGCGCCGGCGGAGCGCCAGCGTGTCCGCAGGACGGCTTTGCCCCGCGACGCAGACCCGTCGCCCCGTGGGTGGCCATGCCGTGGCCAGGCAGGGACGAGGGCAGCCCCTTACCGTTACCACAAGAGTGGGCCTGCACACACCTCCGGGACAGGAAGACAGTCCAACCACACGCAGCCCCACAAACAGCCCCCATGCCTTTTCTCGGGCACCGCAGCGTGCCTTTAGCTAAATCATTCCCGCTCAGAAGGGGATGGCCCGTTGGGGTGCAGCTCAGCATGGTGCTGCAGAGGCCGGTACCAAACACAGCTGTGGTCCGCCCCTCTCTGTCCTGCCGCCTTGGTGCCTGTCCGCTGCTGCTGAGCTCACCACGGTGGAGGCAGGGGCTTGTCCTGTGAAGGAGCTGGGTTTGGCAGTCACAGCCAGATTCAAGTTGCTTCTGGGGAGCAGAAAGTTTAATTCCCTTATTCTGGGAGACCTGCAAGAGGAATCTGTGTAATTACTTTGTGGACAGAGCTAAAAAACATCAGGGCTAATGTTGTGCGATTACACCAATACATAGAAATTATGCCTGCCATTGGTTTCTTCCTGTAGGTAGTCATACACTGGTGCTGCAGGAAGTTTTACGCAGGTTGTTGTATGCACCTACCATAGTCTTGTGGTGGGGTTTGCAGATAATGAAATTTACCATGTAAGAAGGGGCTGTCACAGGAGTATGTAGATAATTATCAGATAATTGATTTACAGGCAACTTTTCCTCTGGATTTTCAATGGAAGCCCAGTGTTGTCAGGGGCACGCTTTCCTTTTTCCTTTCAAACCCAACAGTTCCCTAGGACCACAATTTCTAAACAGAACTTCATTTCACACAAGCATACTGAAACTTTGCAAGCTTCGGTGCTCTTGAAGAACTGGCCTGTATGCATTGCTGAGCATACTAAATGAGGGAATGCCATACTGTACTTGCAGGTCACAGATTTCCTAAGTTGCCATTTTTAATTTATTTTTCAGTATTTTCAGAAAATAACAGTGACTCAAACTCAAGCGTTAAGGATATACTAGGTAACATCTAAGCAGGAAGTTAAAACTGGAAGATGCAGTGCATCTGGGCTAACATCTAATTTCAGTATTAGACACTTTCAGTATTAGATCATTTTAATATTACATGAAATCTTTAGTATTCCATCCAACACTGTTTCATCATCACTGATTGTTCTTTTAAGAAAATGTTACAGAGAAGCCCCAGGCTAAACTTGAAAATGAGTACACCCTTGCATCAGGGTGCTAAAGCTGGTTTATTTAGAAGCATGAGATGTAGCTTGAGATGATATAACCTATGTTCCTAATGTAGCAGAACCCTCCCCATGAGGAAATACAGCATGATACAGTCATCCTTTTAACCCAAAACAGTGCTGTGTGTTTGCATGAGTTTAAAGCCAGTTTCTCTCATGACTGTTCAGTTGTGCTCATGTATCACATGTACTCCACTGTTAATCAGTAGCCTAAGATAGCAGGTGGTGATATTTTTTTAACCATTACCAACACATTTTCATGCAGTCGGAAGCAGACATCTGGCTTCCACCAAGGCCTTCAGAGTTCATTTGATAAGCCTGCCCTCTTCCCAGGCCCTGGGGTGCTGCTTTCTGCAGGGTGCTCAGCTGGGCTGCCCATAGAATGGAAAATAGGGAGACTCATATCCTGGTGCTGGTGAGGCAAAAGCACTTAGTTTTCAGTGGCTGTTGATAATCCACAAACATTGTAAATGTGTTTGAGTTTAAACTCCGCAGGAATTTCAGGGTACCCAGAAATGTCCCTGTAGGAGGCAGCATTAAACGGGGGCTCAGTCACATCTCCGCTTTACATTCTCAGGTGAGGGCTTGCACCCACAGCACAGTGCTGGGAATTGCTGCCAGGATTACAGGTACCTTCCAGTCACAGGCAGTGCTCCTGTGCAGACGTGCTGTTCCTTCCAGTCCCCAGCTAAGATGATTTATCTATGCAAGTAATGGTGGTGGCAGGCGGGTGTTGCTGGCAGAGATTCAGAGCATCTGCTCTGCGTGGTTTGAATTAAATACTGGTAATCCTTCTGAAGATGATCCCAGCACTGGCCTTGCAGCAGCGGTTCTGTGTTGCCTCCCTCTTTGGAGCACAGGGATTGTGCGTTCTTGTCTGTGATGCTGCAAGAGATCAGTCCTCTGTCACCAAGGACCTACTCACATCGTCCAGTGTCTGTTTTGTAACCCCTGCTCAGGGTGAAAGCACTAATGAGGGTTATTTGCATGAGTAAGAGATTTAACAACAGTAAAAATGGCGAACTGTTTCCCCGCTGACACATAATACAATTAAGCCAGAACCTATTTACATTGATTTCCGTGTAAACCATGAAAGGATAAGGAGTTTTGTTTAAATTTTCCATAGAGTCCAGCTTGAGGAAAAGCTAAACATGGGCATTTTCAACCCAAAAAGCCCGCGTTTTACGAAAAACGAGAATGCGGTCTTTTGCACTTGAAATGGGGTGCACGATTCTGCCATTTCTCGTGGGGAAGTGGAGCACTGCAATTTAATTAAGCTGAAAATGCCAACCTGAAAGGCACAGAGCCCCCCAGTCTCCGAGGTCACTGCCTACGTCTGCTCCTCCTTTCCACAGGGCCGGTGCGGGGCAGTGCTCCCTTCCCGTGGGATCTCCGGCCACGAGCAATTCCCCTCTGAGCTCCAAACCCAATAGTAATAGAAATTAAAAATAAACTCGGACACGGCTCCCGAGCAGCATTCCGGACATTTGGCTTCGCGTGGCTTTGCAGGTTCTGCTCGCTCTGCCCCCGGATTTCCCTGTCTCTCACACCAAACAGTGCTAATCGGGGGGTTTCACCTCCAGTTTTAGTGGGTTTTCTCACAGGAATAGCTCTTGTGAGGCTACAGCGGGTTCGGGTACGAACGCGCCATCGCTGAGGTAAACTTGGGGTGGCGGGTGGCTCCGCTTTCCTCCTCCCTTCCCGTCACAGGGCGGCCCCGCTTCCTGCCTCTCCTCCCCTCACAGGGCCGCCCCGGTGCCCTCCTCTTTTCCTCCCCCTTTCCCTCCGGGCTGGCTGCTCGCCCGCTTGCCGTGAGTAGGCTGCAGCGGGGGCTCCCTGCACTGCCGGGCGGTGGGTCCGGGCCGCCATCACCCGGTAGGTGCCGTGGCGGTACGGGGCCGGCGCTGGCGGGGGGTCGGGCCCGCGGAAGCCGTCGCCAGGCTGCTCGTGGTGTGGAGGGAAAGGGCGAAATGTGCGGGTTTGATTACAGAAAATGTACATCCTGGAGGTTACAGGCTGTAAAAGACCGGTGGCCAAGCCCTGAGCTTGTGCAGTGTACTAAAAATAACTGGATATATTTGTGTTGGGCAACACTCCTGCGCGGACGCCTGGAGATAGCAGTTTTATCCATGTATGTATCCAGGACAGTGGAAAAACTCTGTGGTAGTTAATTGTTCCGTGTGGAAATAACACGGCCTTTAATAGAAAAGGAAAGATATTTTAAATTGAAAGTACGTTTTCTGCACTTCGGTGTTTTGGCTGCCATCGACGTAGTGTTTGTGTGTTCGGCAGAAGTGTGGACTTGGTTCAGAAGGGTCGTTCCTGTGCTTTTAAGTGCTCACAGCTCTAAAAGCCATTTGTGTTTGAGCCTCAGTGTGTTTCCTCGCACAGGGTTTTGAGTCTCAGTGCTTTGTGCTCTGAGCTGGTGCAGATGGACTCTCCCATTCCCATCATGAATTTTGCATCGCTGCTCTTCCAGCAGTGGGGCTAAATGCAGTGTGTTATCCCAGCCGTGCTTGCAGGCAAACTGAATGTGCTTTGTGCCGTCGTGCTTGCAGCAGTGACATGCTGAGAGGGACCGGGAGTAAAGGCTTCTCATTAGAAGATCTCTACATGATAAGCCCAAGTTTGTGTATCAGAGGTAGGTGGGGAGTTGAGATATCTCTGTGTTTTTAATCTTGTTCCTTATTGCATCTCTCACCTTGACTCACTAAACCTGTTTTCTTGCCAGTGTGTGGAGCAGATGAGAACAGTTTACAAGAGTTTGGTGTTTGGAAACCACAAGCAGTTCTGTAACATGCTGCAGGACTTTAACATTGCTGGTGGGGTTGTTATGGACCATGCAATGTAGCTTTGTGTCTGTAGTTCATAAAGGTTTTAACAATACTTTGTAAGGTGCGCAGCCCAAGAAGTTGCTTAGGTTAAATTTCAGATCTGTATTTTAAAAGAATGTTAATCTGAAAAGTGCTTTCTTGGAAGAAGCAGCTGCCTGTTACAGGTATCCTGCTGGATAGCTTTAGCTGATGTGGTGGTCAACCAAAAGGGATGTAGTATTATCCTGGGGAGAACTGGCTCATTCTTGCTTTAATGCTTCTGTACAAGAGATGGGACTTCCTCTGTTCTAGAGCAGTTCCCCTGTCCTGTGCTGAAGAGGTGCAGAGGGTAATGGCTGAGCTGCAACAGCTGCTAAGAAGTAGCTGGAGGTGCTCTGGTTGTCCTTTCTTTTGTTGGTTAGAGCATTCATATGGGTTGCCTCTTAGGGATGAATTAAGGCAGGTTTCTATGCTGAGGCTGCTGTGGGGCCTTGCTCAAGGGTCCCACCAAACCCAGCAGTGTTTTGTAGCAGCAGACACCGTACAAGAAACAAGACATGTTTTAACAGGTCTGCAGTGTGAATTTTCCCCTCTGTTTATCATGTTTGCATTGGTACTGCGCTGGGCAACACAGTGGGTTGTCCTTACAAATCACCTGCCCTTCCTGGTATTGTGGTTCTGGATATGAAGGCAAGTGAAAGAAAAATAATGGAAACTGCCCAAAATTGATAAAGACTTGATCAGGTTTAGTAAGTGACAGTATTTTGAATTATCTTCATTTTTCATAACATAATACAGGGTTGATTGAAAAAAAAAGAATGAATTTTCAAAGTGGTCTGGAAAGGATAGTTTAAATTACAGGTTGTGTGTGATAATGCAGTACTGCAGGCTAGGCTCAGTGCAGTTCCTCTTTGCTTCTAAACCCTTGGAAAGCTTCTGTAATTGATATTAAAGATTAAGAGATTAAAACATAGCAATAGTAACAGGAATTCCTAGATGGTACGGCTTTATGCCATAATGCAAAAGCAGAGATTTTAAGCCTTGGGATGAAGCTAAGGTTTTTTAATAGGACTTTTATGAAATAAACTGTGAGGTTTAGAGCAGTGTTTGTGTAGGTTAAAGTTTGGTTGTCAACTTCTGATTTAAGGAGCATGTTATGTGAGGATGGTTTTTAGTAAAAACTCTTCCAAAGTAAACACAAGTCCTTTAAAAGAAATACGGTTCCAAGAAAACTGAGAGCTCTATAAACACGATTAGCTTTACAGACTGATTTGTTTGGTGATGTTCCATTTACACAGCAAGTCAGAAATCATGACTGTTTGCAGTCACTGCTGCATAAATCTGCATTCCTCCTGCAGCTGCTTCTCAGAGTGTCTTGGACCTGGTGGATCTGCTTATGTGTGTGTGACTGTGTGTAGTGGAAATGAGTACAGGATGGCAGCTGGGGTTAAGAAGCTACAGTACATCCTGGAGTTAGTCCCATACTTGAACATAATTTTACACTTGCTGTTTTTAAGTAGAAGTTAATGTTTTCAGGTACTTGTTTGACTCCAGTAAGACAATCACAGTAAAAATGATAGAGCAGCTGAGAATCCTTTCGCCTTCCAGTTGTGCACTACTGCCTCTTCCCAGAAATAGCAGCTCTCGTGTGGTCTTTGCTAGAAGAGCTGATCATATGAATGCTCCAAAGCTGCTTCAGTGCAAAGTCAGATGAGTTGGTACAGACTTCCTCCAGCAGTGGTTTACTGTAGCTGATGCTGCCTGATGGAGAAGGAGTGCTGGCATGACCTGTGTTAATTGCTGAGCTGTGGGAATGCCATCTCTGTCAGAAAGGCAATAACCAACAGCATAATGTTGCTGATGAAAGGTGCCGTACATTAAGGCACTATCTCTGTGGTGGCCATCTTCTCAGTAGCTGTGGTGTAAGTCTGTGAATACTGCTCTAGGATTGTATTTATCTGATACTGTTCCATGAACAAAGGAGGTTCAGTATGCACTGGATTGAAGAATAACAGTGAAGCAAAGCTGAAAGCCTTGTTTTATGGTTGTCTTTTTAGGCTAGTTGTGTTAAAATCTCAGATTTAGCTGGTTGGCTGAGGTTGCTATAGAACTACCCAATTAATGAGACACTTTAAATTTCACAGCCAGTATTAGGGCCATATCTTGAAATTCTAATTAATTCTCTGTTTTGTAGGTGCAGGTATCTTCAAAGTATGTAGACTTATATCTCTTCCAAGGGCTTTGAGCATTCCTACATCTCATTTTTCTAGCTTGTGAAACAACAGATACTTCCATTAGATGGATGTTGGAAAGAAGGGTAGTATGTAAGACTGAGAACAAATAAATTAAGTGCAAAATTCTGTAAGCTCAAATCTTTGCTTTTAGAGCTCCAGGACCAAAAGTTTTTAAGTCGTAAGCTGTGTGAAACAAATCAAGGTTTGCTGCTTTGTGTGGTCCATTTGTCCCCTCTAAACAAGAGCAAACCCGGCAGATCTGACGTTAATACACTCACAGGACCCATCTGAACAGCCAAAACCACTGTGGCAGACTTGCCAGCAAATATTTGTTTAAACTCAGCTAAATCAGCCTGAAGATTTGGACAATTACCTTGTGTTCATCTAACCCCTTCCTGTTTTTCATGCAGCAGAGCAATGTGAATAATCAAAACTAAAATGAGGAGGAAATACTTCCATTAATTTGAGTGGGCCTAGAAGTCTGTGGTACTGTTTTCTGGTTGCTTCAAGTAAAACACCTGTAAGCTCTGATAGTGGTTTAAGAGCCATGGTATGGTTTATAAATCTGATTTATTATTTTGAAAGAGAAGAAAATACAATAAAATCGAGTAGTAGCCCGGTCCTTTGTGTGTCTGTCCCTTTCCAGCTTTCCTGTGAGTCTGCGCTGGCTTTTTGTTCTGATCAGAAAAGCACTTCTGTAACAAGTCTCCTGATCAGCTCAGCTCATTGCTCCTTGATTCATGTTGAAAAGCAGTCTCAGAGCTTTCAAACTGAAATCCTTGTGCATGAAACTTAACTGGAGAGCACAGCATAGTTACTGGTAGTATCCACTCCCTGAGACCTGTCTAGAGTTAGTCTGAGGAAAATCCTTAAGAGGTGGATGGTGAGGATATTGCAACCTCAACACAGCTGTCCTCTGCAGACCTGCTGTCTGTTCACTGCAGTGCTTGTGGTGATGCCCACTAGGTTCTTGTCCAGGAGCTGGATTCTACTCGTAAGTTTTAATGAGTCAGGTTGTTCATTGCTGTCAGCTTGGTTGTGATCAGATTTACTGATTGACGTCAGCATTGCATAAAAATTCAATGGGAAACAGTGGAATAGCATGGAAATCTCCGAGCAGGATATGGTCATAGGGGAATCAGTTGTATGTCATGGTACTCCCAATAGAAGAAACAATCAACAAAATTATATGGCAGAAAAGTCCGAAGAACATTTCAGCCTGTGTTCTCTTTAGAGTGGGCTAAGCTTTTGATGCAGTTGGGTATTAAAGTCATTACAGAAAGTCATTCTATTTGGCAAAGACAGGTGTTAGAGACTTCAGGAAATGACTCTGAAACCCAACGTTACTGCAGTTAATGAAAACAGGAGTTCAGAAAAGATGAACTATCAGCAATTAGAAGAACGTGAGCAGGGATGGGATACTGTTCTGTGCAGGTTTCTTTGCTCTTTGAAGCAGCTGGTATCATGTGAATCATGGACCTGCTCCGCTGTGGCTGTTGTTATGGGCTTGACTGAGACAGAATTAATTTTCTTCCTCCTGGCTGCTGCAGTGCTGTGGTTTTGGGTTTAGTATGAGAATAATGTTGATAACAAACTGGTGTTTTAGTTATTGCTAAGTAATAAAATACTTCTCAGTTTCCCATGCTCTTGACAGTGAGGATGTATAAGAGAAGCTGGGAGGGAGCACAGCCAGGACAACTGATCTAGACTAGCCAAAGGGGTATTCCAATATTCCATATTATAGAAGGGCATGCGCAGGATATAAACAGGGGGGTTGGCTGCAGGGTGATCAAGTGGTGCTTGCAGCTTGGGGATGAGCTGGAGATCAGTCAGTGGGTGGTGAGCAGTTGTACTGTGCATTGCTTGTCTGTCTTGGGTTTTATTCCTCTCTCTTTTTGTTGCCTCCCTTTCCATTACAATTATGTTATTATTTTATTCCAATTATTAAACTGTTCTTATCTCAACACATGGGTTTTACCTTCTGCTTCTCCTCCCATCCTGCTGTAGTTGGGGTAGGTGAGCGGCTGTGTGGTCCTTGTTGCCAGCTGGAGTTAAACCATGACACTGTTCATATATTCCTTGATAGCTAGAAACCTGGTGGTGTGGAAAGGGAGCCTGAGCTACAGAGAAGCACTTCCTGATTCACTTGTCTTTTTTTATAACACATACCTATTGCAGCAGTTGGGCTGTGCAGTATCTGTGCTCGGCCACCAAAAAACTGGTGTCAATGATTTGGAAAAACTAGGGTACAGTGGGAGAATTTTCAGAGCTGCGATTTTGGTACCCATATGAAACTTCCCATATTGTTCACTTCTTACGTTGTTTAATGTAGCAGAAGGCCTCAGTGAAATATTTACTGAGAGTGTCACCTTCTGAGCTTAGAAATAGTTGAGCAGATTTTAATGAAAATCCTTGACCTGTCTGCCTCACACTTGGTGTTTACTTTCAGTTTGCTTAGTTTATTTTGGAGCTGGGAGCCTGGAGAAGCCAACCCTACATATTCTGTTCTCTTAGGATCCAGGAAGCTACTACGAAGTTGAAATAACCAATGACAAATCAAGCTTTCTAGCCCCTTTCTGAAAGAACTATTAACCAGGGAGAATAAGCTCTTTGCTTAAAGTTAGCACAGCTCAGCAGACTGACAAATCTGCTATATTTGGAGCTGGAATAGCATTGTTCAGATTGCACAAAGCTGGTCCAAACAATCCCTTCACAGGGAGTAAAACACAGACAGACTGAGGTACTCCTTACATGTACCTCCTCTTGCCTCTGAGGTCTGCTAGTGAGGGACTGGGGCAGGCCTCTTTTCTCGACCTCTTTTGTACTTTGTTTCTCCAAGGACATTCTGTGTAGCCTGGATAGTGTACTGCACATTCAGCAGCACGCTTTCCACTGTGGACTATTGCCTATATGGGAGCTAAAAGTTAATTGAAGTCTGAGCAGTTGTGGGACAATTTTCTATGTTATCTTAGTGATAACTCTTGGCTCGTTTGGCTATTAATTTATGTGCAATGTCCTTGAAAAGACTTATTCTGAAAAAAATTGAAAACCTGACTGTGGTTTGAGGTAAAACTAGCTCAGGTTTTCTAAGACCAGTGTTGTGAAACTCAGCATTTTAGGTAAGGAAGAAGAAAAACATTCAGAGGAGGACATGTTGCCAGCCAGAGGCAACAGGCAGTATTTGCAGTCCTCAGCTTCCATAGTTTTGTTCTGTACTTGCTTATCATCTTTTTCTCAATCCTGTAGCAAGTTAAAAAGTGAATGCCTTCTGGATGACCAGATTTAACACAAAATCACATGTGGGTACTTGGGAATCACTTTTATGGGGCTGTATGCAAAGGATTTTTTTTTATGCCAACAGTTTTCTGACATCAGTTTCATGCATAATTTGTTCTTTTTATAAGAAGCTTTTTGTTGTTTTTCTCTCCCACCCAGCTTGTTCCCTTCATCTGCGTGTGCATTGGCATGGTGGTGGTTTTAATCATTGCAGGAGTTAAACCAACCTCCCACAAACATGGCAGACGAGGACCTTATTTTTCGTATGGAAGGGATTGATAATGCCAGATCAACCACAGCCAACTCTGGGAATTATCTTGATGCTGATAGTGATGATGAAGACAATTATTTTATCTGCCCAATAACTGATGATCCAGTTTCTAACAAGTCTGCCAGTGTCAAAGTTGACAATTATTATAGCAACGTAGCAAAAACTGAACATTACAGTTCAAGCTGTTCTCCTAGAAACTCGTTTAGCTTTAAGGTAAGTGTTTGCTTCAGCTTTCAAGAAGGTTTTGGTTTTACTTAGTTGGCATGAGAGATTCTCTTAACTGCTTCATCTCTTGTAACTAACACTTTTCAATGAAAAAATAATCTGTTTTTTCCAGACTTGCAGTTAATTCCATTAAGACAAAAGTCTGGCACTGCATTGAATTGCTTACTGTCCCTTTTAGTTCCATGGGAGGTCTTAATCTACAAAGATAGCAGAACCCAGGTGAACAATGAACTGCCATTATGATAAAACCATTTAAAAAGCAATACATTAATTGTGAGATTTAAAAGATTATACTTGTTGTAAGATGAATTGGGGTCTGGCAGAAGGTACTTTATTACCTGTGCTTGCAAAATCCGTAATAATCCACAATATTTTTATTTGGACAAATACAATTGTAATGGTAGATTTTCAGTTTATAGTTACTGCCCAGGGGGCTTTTAACATTTTGACTCTTGTGCTTGGGCACTAAGTGT
Source organism: Forpus xanthops (assembly GCA_032466535.1). Classification (NCBI taxonomy): domain Eukaryota; kingdom Metazoa; phylum Chordata; class Aves; order Psittaciformes; family Psittacidae; genus Forpus; species Forpus xanthops. The sequence continues at coordinate 9,402 of JASSUY010009341.1, read as the reverse complement.
CACACTTGCAGTAGTTCCTGACAGTGTACTCAAGCGGCAGCTGCCCTTTTTGAAATGAACAGTAATCACAGCATTGCAAAGAGGTCAGAGGGGCTGTAGTTGGTGCTTCCTTGGCAGTGTGACCTGTTCCACTCGGCTCCATTTGCACAGATCAGGCCAGGCAGTGGAGCCTCAAGAATGCAAGTGACATTCACTCTATAGGTTAGATATTCCAAATATGCACCCTTTGTGATAAAGGAGTGTGTCTCTTAGATTTTTGTCTAGGCTAGGATTTGGTGTGTTGTATTAACACATTTCTTCTTGTAAATATGAATATGTATTTAGTAGATACTGTAAAACCCTGGCTATGCCTAATGCATGTGTTAATTCCTGCAAAGATACCAAAGGGTTTATTTCAGGGCATAGGCCTGGAACAAGCCCAGAGGAGACCACAAAGATGTTCAAAGGTCTGGAGGACCTCTGCTATGAAGACAGGCTGAGAGAGGTGGGGTTGTTCAGCCTATAGAAGAGAGGGCTCCATGGAGATCTTAGAGCAGCTTCCAGTGGCTAAAGGGGCTGAGAAGAAAGCTGAAGAGGGATTGTTACTGTTTACACGGGCAAGCAGTGATAGGGCAAGGTTTTAAACTGAAAGAGGGTAGATTTGTATTAGATATTAGGAATAAATTCTTCCCTGTGAGGGTGGCGAGGTGCTGGCACAGGTTGCCCAGAGAAGCAGGACTGCCCCATTCCTGGCAGTGTTCAAGGCCAGCTTGATGGGAATTGGGGTAACCCGCTCTAGTGGAAGGTGTCCCTGCCCATGGCAGGAGGTTGGAATCGGATGATCTTTAAGGTCCCTTCCAACTCAAACCATTCTATGATTCAGTCAGTTAACATTAAGTAATACATTAAAAGTGAATCTGTCTTGTCTACAGTAAGATTTTTACCAAGGCTAGTTAATGGAGGCATTAAAAGGAACCTGTTCCTAAGGAAGGTGAAGAGTAAAAGTTTAGACATAGGCAAGAGGACAGATTTTGGTGTACCCTATGCTAAGCAAGTTAAGACCTGATAGGGATAGGTCCTGATAGGTCTTCATTTAAGTCTGTTTAAGTGTGTACTAAACACTTGCCTTTGGGTTTGCAGTGTGAGTTCTGAGTCATGTGGCCTGAGATAAAACTGATAAGGACTTAAGGTTTTGCAATTGTTTCCTCCTTCCTAAGATACCATGTTGTTTTTGCAGAATGTGTGTGCCCATGCTGTGGTCTAGTTGGGCATTTTAGCTCCTGTCACAGGTAAGATGCATGGGGTCGAGATGGGGAGCAAGCAAGGCTCCATCTGCTGCTTAAGCTGCAGACATGGTGACTTCCAGAACAGCAGAGCAGCCAGGACTGGTAGCGTCTTAAACCACCACAGCCTGATCTGATCAGAGTCTACCTGTTAGACCCCAAAGCTAATGGCAGTATGGACCACTGATAATGAGATGCAGACAGATACAAGAGTTGCTACTAATTCTGCCTCTGAGCAGGACTCAGTAATTATTGCCTATGAATTACTTATTCATAGGCAAGACCCTTTTAACATGTTAAAATGAAAAAAATGATGTTTCAAATTAAAACATTGCCAATTTACCTGAATAGGTTTTTTTCCCAGATGTGAACTATCTATGAATATGTGAATATAAATTGAATAGTGGCTTTTCAGTTGAAGAACTTTTCCTTATTTTTGCTTTAATTAATGAAGAGAACAGAGGCTTTGTCAATCATTTGTCTTACCACCTGTGTTTTCCTACTTTTATCTTTCTCATGCATCCTTTAGAATGACACACAGCATCGTTCTTATCATGGCTCTGTGGTTGACCATAGTCGGGTAGGTTAAAAAGAAGTGTGAACTTGTATCTATCTAATAGATGCATTAAGATTTTTTGGCTTACTTTTTTTTTTTTTATGTCCTTTTTTATTTCATTATTTTGTTGTCTGGGAGAACTGCTTGTCTCAGCCCATAAAGCTCATCAAGTCAAAACTAAAGAAGATATCTGTTAAACGAAATAATAGCCATCTTTTGTTCTCTGCCCTGAAAGATGACTTTTAAAGTGCATATCTGTAGTTGCTTCTGCACAATATTTCCTACTGTGGACAAAAATGAATGTGGGACATCTACTTACTATGGCAGCCATATGCCTCACAGCAGGAGAAAATAGCTCTGTTAGCTCCATGTCCATGAAGTCCATTTTCTGTTTCTGTTTTTGTACAAAGCACCTCACAAGATCAAGCAGAAGTGATTAATTTATTTAAATCATCCTCTAGCATGGACACAGATCACCTTTGGAGAGGGACCCTGCTCAAGAATGATTTGACATAAGTAGAATTGCTCGGTCGATTATCTGTTTCTCTACCTATTTCTTTCACATATATTCAAGTGTAGAAGTTCCCAGGTCCATATGAAATGTGACTCATAGCATGGTCTAAGGCAACTTCATTTTCTCATGGAACATGTAGGAAATCTTTCTCAGCATGTCTTGTTAAAATTTTATTGTAGTAGTTGTCATTTTCTGGCTTTATTGTCAGAAAGGGAAACATTTAAATTGTTTGCAAGGTATGCAAAATTACAGCTGAAATAAGAATAAATGAGCAGTTTAAAAGCTCAGCTGCTTCAAAAACTTCCTTGATGGAATTGCTGACACCAATTTATACTGTACTTTTTAAGTTTTGAGTGAGATTTAAATAAAAAAAAAAGTTAAAAGACTGTTTCTGCATACTTGAAACTCAGTCTGAGCTTAGTATTTCTTTACTGGCAGAGAGCAGATTGGCCTTTTCTCCTGCTCACCTTTGCAGAAGGCATTTGGTACATCACAGGATTGTATCTCCAGTTCTCTTGGAACAGTCCAGTATAAAAAGAGGAAGATCAAGATGTTAACAGAAAAGAATCTAAATTGGCTGGTAGAGAAAGATTATTTACAATCCAGAAAACTACTTTGATTACTGCTGACTTGGTGGACATTAAAATGGCTACTTGTTTGGAATTGCTATAATAATCCAATATTAGAGCATTCTCCTTTCTTATGCTGAGCACAATCTGGAGACCTTGGGGTTTACAGAACTTTGTCCATATTGCTGTGTTACTGATAGGCATTGTGTGCTTACACATCTGTGTAGCATACACATCTACCCACAGGCAGATGCTGTTAGTTACAAAAAGGTTAAAAATCAAACCAGCAAAAGTGAATCAATATCATCTAGATGTGCCTTATCACTGCTTGTACTATATGTTAGAGATATTTGCAAATTATATTTGGTGTATACTAGATCAGTTTCTCTTCACAGTAACTTTACAGCAGTGCAAATTGAACTGAAACCTGACGCTTTGGATTTCTGAACTGCTTCGTTATACTTGAAGCTATAAAATGTCAATGGTTTCTGTACCACTTGGTCCCCATCTGAGTATTGCTCTGGGGGCTCATGTAGTTGCACATCTCCATAGCATTGGGATCCTGATGTGTTATAGAAAATGTTTTTGTTGTGAGTTGCTGCTCATTGTCAATAACCTGCCAGTTTGTAACTTCTTCAGGAAGCCTGGAAACATGCTATTGAGAAAGCTAAGCACATGCCTGATCCGTGGGCAGAATTTCATCTTGAGGACATTGAGACAGAACATGCCACTCGTTACAGGTCTGTGGTTCTTTCTGCTTTTAGTGCTAATGTTAAACAGAATGTGCTGGTTTTTGCAAGGGCTGTGTTTGTGTAGTGCAGAATATGTGTAATTACGTGGCTGGAGAACTTTTAATAGTGCCCAGAATGAGTGTGTTGCAACTGAATCTCCCAGGAAAATGTAAATACTGCACATAATAAAAAAAAAAACAAAACCTTTCAGCAAACCAGTGTCACACTCTTGCTCTCCTACCTAAGTAATATCTGTGTTGCCACAATGTAGACAGTAAACAAGGCTGAGAAGTATTTTCTAGTTGATTTATTAATGCTGCAAACCTAATCTAATAAGGAAACGAATCCCAATGAAAAAGCAGCATACTTAGTTTAAATAGTTTAGAAAAAAACACAGCCTAATGCTCTGTGCCTTTCCTAAAATAGCAGTTTCACTGTTGCCTGTCCATGCAGTATTGCTGCATGTGGCTGGAATTTAAATTCTTATAAAGCCCAGAATAGCTCAGTATGGTGTACATGCTGAAACTGAGTTTGGCCCTGAGACTATGCTTCGTGCTTTAGCACAGGCTTTGCCAAGATGTTCAGCCTGCTGACATAGGTTTCTGGTGGAAGGGGTAGGAGTTCTGACAGTTAATTACCACTTAGTGTCAGTGTTTGGGAAGGCCTCCATTCCAATCATGTAACACAGTCACACAGTGCTCCTCTTCCCCATAGACTGTATCTGTCCCTGGTCAGCCACACAGTCCTGAAATAGTCTGCATATTTTAAAATACACATAAGAGAGAATACTGGTTTAGGGCTACTCAAATAGTCTATTAAAATGGCTCTGATACTCCTATTTCATGTCTTTTGTCTGATGCAAACTGAGGTGGTAAAGAATATATAAAGGGGGTATATGGGGTGTCTGCCTGTGTGAAGTACTTGATACAGGCTGGGGGAATCATTCTGGAAACAACTGTGTTGGTGACTCAACCACTGTGCTTCTCCATTTGGCTTTTACTGTTTTGGGAGTTAAGGGGATGGAGAGAAACCACAGTCGTACTCTTTGTATTATCATAAGGTTGTGCAGAGACTTACTCCTCCCTTGGTGCAGTGGTGGTCAGTTCTTGACCCTGATGCTTTTGACAGTCACAGCTGGTGCTGAGTTCTGCTTGCATCTTCCACAGTCCTGCAGCAAATCCCCAGTCAGGACCAAGTTTATGCAAGCTCAGAGCTGGGGGGCACAACCTGTTCAGTTTGTAGGGCTTGGTAAGTCTCTTTCTGTCCCCGGAGTACTGCTGAGGCATCATGGAGGAGATTTAACATCAAAGCAGATAAAGTCTGATTTGCCGTGTTGCAAAAGTGAAGCTTCTGTAGTGGAGTCTGTTCATTGTCAGTAGGATTTGGTATCTCTTCAAAGAGCTATATGTATTTCTTCTTTCCCATACTAAGTAAGGAGGGCAGGAATGTGGTGGGAAGACTAAAAGTATTTGTGTTGGAATAGCAGCAGCACTTTTTAGAAGCCAGCTGGAGATTAGGAGGGATAGGCACTGGGGATTGGATGGATTTGGGTTCTCTGTGCATTTTTCTAAGAGGCACATCTCCTGACTTTGCAGGTACAATGCGGTTACTGGGGACTGGGTTGAAGATGAAGTCCTCATCAAGATGGCTTCACAAGTAAGATCACACAGTCTTTCATATTTATTAGCAGCCAATTTATCATTTCCTTCCTGTTTCTGAATGGTGGTAGCAAGATATTTTCCTCATATGGAAGTTTTTAAGTCCCATTGTCAGTGTTTTCTCCTACCTCTATTTTTCCTTGGCTTAGCCATTATGTTTTGGTGTCCCAACAGAGGACACCAAAAGGCTTTCTCCCCAAAATAGGGTAGAACATAGAGTTAGCCTTTCCCTGTCAGCATCTGAGGCATTTGTTCCTTTCCCAGTCATCTCCCTCGCATTTCCTGCTGGCCTCATCTCACTGCCTGGCAATAGTCTTACTGTTTTGTGTGCTTCCAGATAATTTCTGCTTTTAGGATGAAAACTGAATTTTCACTACGGCAGGGTAAAAGCTACTGGTTGCTTCCTAGTTAAATTGTGAAGCTGGTGGTATGTTGGAGTCACCTTGCTGCTGATGTAGTATCTGGCATCTGCAGAGGTAATTTTTTTTTGGCACATCCTGTATGGAAGCCTAAATACAGATACTGTGAGGTCTGCAAAACTAGCTTCTCTAGGTAGTCACAGCAGAGCTGACTCCAAACTACAGAGAGAATTCAGCTTCCTTGAAAGATGCATCATGTCTCTTCCATGGGATACTGTCTTTTCCCCAGATTCCTACCTATGCTGCCAGTGGGTTTTCACTTTTCTTTGAGAAGATTGATACTATATAGAGCCTGTTTTGAGAACTGCTTTCTACAGGATATAAAGGGGAAGACATAGTTGTGTGTCTTACTGGTTAGAAATTAACTCTGTGGAAATGGCAATGCTCTAGTTTTGTTTTTTCTTTTCTCTAGCCTTTTGGCCGTGGAGCAATGCGGGAGTGTTTCAGAATGTAAGTATCTGCAGGCTTTATCTTTGTTGGTCTCCGTGCAGTATTTTCTTCTGTGGTGACTGGAATTTTATTGAGGTGTGGTGGAAACTGTGTAAAGTTTGCCTCCCCATTAGCTTTCTGAAAGGCGTAGCTGATGGATTCATTCCTGTTTGTGTGACTCCTGCAGCAGCACAGGGAGTGGATTTCAGAAAGCAGAGCATTCTTTTAAGGGAAGAACAAGCAAGCATGGTGCAGCATCCAGTGAGCTTGCTTTGGAAAGTCAAGCCATTGTCTGTAGTGGAACTGCAGTTGGGATAGATAACATGCAGTCATGTCCAGTTCCAGCAAGTATAATCAACCTGAAAATTAACAGTTAGTAAATTTATGCTATTTCCACAGTCTGTTGGAGGCAGTATACTCATAGAAGTACAGAAGCAGCTATTTCATTTCTGTGTTCCTGGTGTGCTAAAATATGTTTGAATTTGATACGAGGCCAGAGGTGTGTGCAGCCTGAAGGCTAACTTGTAGGCTTATAGTTAGGCAGGGAAAAGGGGAAGAAATAGTTGGATGGTGCAGTCTCAACTTGGAATGCTTCCCTTGGTGAAGAGTTACCCCTCTAGAACTTACTTCAAGATCGCATGTTGCAGAGTAACCTTGTTCTGGGTAAGGCACAGCTTGAACACTTAACAGTTACGCTCCCCAGAAGGGTAAAGTGTGGGGGAAGGCAGAGGAGGAGCTTTTCTTTCCTCAGCATGTTAGCAAATATGGTTGCAGGCACGAGCATTATATAGGAATAAGTTCATGCTGGAAGAGTACCCTGCCTTTCCAGGTTCTGGAAATGAATGTTTCCTGGACAATGTTCATGTGCATGTTTACGGTTGTTCCCCTTCTTTCCATTTGCAGTATCCAGAGAAACTGCATTTCATGTCTGATTTCATGTCCAGAAAGAGAGAAACTCCTGAGTGACAGAAACATTACGTTTTTTACTCAAGCAAAAAAGAGGAAAAATAACCCTTAGTCTTCCCATTTGGCATTGTTTCAGTATTGGTTCATGTTCTTGCAAAACCTGATAGATAACAGCAGTGGATGAAGCCTAGGAAGTAACAAATCTTAGTCTGCTGACATTGCTTTTAGCTCTTGTTATTTACCAGATTCCACTTTACATGGTATCTTGAGTAGTGCCATAGACAAAAATTTTTCTGTGAAGCTTTGGCTTAACCTTTTGTACAAAGAAAGCAGAACTCGTATGTCAGCTTCCTGCTGCTGGCTTTTTCATAGCTCTCCGTGGTGCACTGATATTTCCCATCTGGAGCTCTTTCTTCTAAATTTCTGCAACTCTGCAAGTCTTCAGTCATGACAGCAACAGCATTAGCTGCACTTGGCACAGTGAACTTCAGAGAGTATTTGCTTTAGGAAGAGCACATGAGCTGGCTTGTTTTATGCAGAGAACTGGAAAGGTTTCACGTCCTCCCTTGGATTCTTTCCTCACTTGCTTGTTCCTTCTTTCCAAGGCCTCTGTTCTAGCGACTGCCCATCCATGCTGGAGGACAAGCACTCTGAAGTTGCTTTGACTTTATAGCATCCCCTGTACTGAGACTTCTCCACCAAGGTCTTGGGAGGGACAGAGGAAAGGAAGGAGGGGAAGGCTGAGAGTTTGAGTGCTGCTGCCAGCTTCTCACAATGTAGTTTGCCATGGCACCAAGAGAACCATGGTTTGTTACTGAGCAATGCATGAGAACTGCTTAGTAGCCAGACATGCCTTATTATATATACTCTTTATACTCCTCCTCCCCCTTCAGTTCTCCTTCTGGGAGCATGAGGGATACTGAATAGTCACCCCTGTGCGCTGAGGGGGGAGCAGAGTGGGAAAGGACATGAGAAAAGGAGGAAATTTAGAGTAGAAGTAGCTGCAGTCAAACCAACCAGGTGCTCTGACACATCCCAGCCATTCACATGGGATGTTGCTTTTCCCCTTGCTTCCAACCTGTGCTGCATTTTGCAGCTAGAATATCTGGTAAATGACTGAGGGTAACTGGTTGGAGGGGCTGGTTTTGTCTAAGCCGGCAAAGACATGAGGAAGAGTGAATTAAAATTCTGGGTTTTCCTTTCACCAACAGTTGATTTGTCTTTCAGGAAAAAGCTGTCTAACTTCTTACACACACAGAACTGGAAAGGTGCCTATAACTATGTTGCCAAGCAATACATAGAGAGTGTGGGCAGGGATGTGTATTTTGAGGATGTCCGACTTCAGATGGAAGCAAAACTCTGGGGAGAAGAATACAACCGTCACAAGCCACCAAAACAGGTACATTCAAAGATCTTGCTAAGCAAAAGGTGCAGTCTTGCTCTCCTGTGAGGTTAGGTTTCAAGCGAATTTAGAGGGAATTACTTGTTTGCATTGCATTAAATTTAATTGTTTAGACAGATTCTTATGCCCTACTATGTTTTCCATTAAATTATAACTGATTTTTAATGAAGAAAATACAGAAATTGCTTTATATTTTGAGGTTTAGGGGCTGTGTGTTTGTGAATGTCTGACTGTTCTCAGCTGTTGACTGAAGACCCAATAAAATGGTGTTTGTATTGCTCTTTTAGATACTTGCCCAGCTGCTTTTGAGATAATCAGAGATGTCACAGAATTTATTGCCAGCAGCAGTCTCAGTAAGCATTTAACTGTTAGTGCTCCAAGAATATAGATGCTTAAATCCTGTAAGCGTATCTAAGCACCTAAACTAGCATTGATTTTTAAGAAGACCTGGAAACCTGAATAACTTTTTGAAGCCATTCAAATACAGATATCTGAGGAGTGATTAGTATTTTTCCAAGAAATGAAGATACTGTGGCTTTGCTTCCTTCAGGTGTCTCAGTAACAATATGAGCACATTGTGTGAAGTGCGAAGCGTGAAGGAAGATGTATGAAACTCCCTTGTGGATGGAATGTCAGACTAGGCTCACTGTATCTAGAGAAGTTCCCATCGTCACTGTTAGGAATGTGCATAAACATGCAGGATTCAGGGAGAGGTGGTTCTGTTGCTTCCCTAGCTGTATTTCTGGTCCTGGAATCTGTGCTAAAACATTAAAGGATCACCTGCTGCAAGCTCAGGAGTGATATGTCCCTACTAGAAGGAAGTACTGCAGGAGGGCCAGGAGACCTCATTGAATGGATAAGGAGCTGCTGAGGAAAATCTGAAGGAAAAAAGAGGCTTATAAAAGGTGGAAGCAAGGACAGGCAGCCTGGGAAGAATACAGGGATGTTGTGCGGGA
>JASSUY010009339.1:0-23918 GCA_032466535.1 Forpus xanthops | reverse complement strand
CATTTCCCCGGGACTGGGGAAGAAAGAGGGGGGGGGGGGTGCACAGAACTGTTTGAGGGGCCTCAAACTACGACAAAGGGTTATTTCTCTTTTTAGGTGACTGCTAAAGGCCTGCTCCAAAGCAACAGCTATAAAAGGTCTCATAAGAGCCCCTCTCTCCATGCAGCAGTTTAAGCCCCCTCAGTAGGGTTTGCCTTTCATGCAGCAGGAAGGCATTAAGGATGAGCCCACACCATTCCCTGCAGCTGAAAAACAACTGAGGAACTTAGCAAGAATAAATCAATAGGGATGAACAGACATCATTCTGAGCACTTGGAGGCTGCATTAGAAAACGTTAGCTCATCACAAGCTTTATGGAACCCTGTTAGTTCTGCAGTAGTATTTTGATGCGGGTAAATTGTGAACTATTTCCTCTGGGAACATTACTGAGGGTAAATTGGGGATGGTTAAGATGGAAGCCTCCATTTATGTGCTCTAAGTTAAAGCTCTCCCCTGTGAGGGTGCTGAGGCTGTGGCTGCCCCATTCCTGGCAGTGTTCAAGGCCAGGTTGGACACAGAGGCTTGGAGCAACCTGTTCTAGTGGAAGGTGTCCCTGCCTGTGATAGGGGTTAGAATTGGATGAGCTTTAAGGTCCCTTCCAACACAAACCAGTCTGGGACACTGTGATTTGTCATTTCTCAGACACTCAGCCTGCACACCAGTGGACAGCACAAAGTACAACTGAAGACTGAAAACATCAACTATCTTGTTCAAAAGATGCATTTGCAAATAACAAGTATTAAAAGCACTTGTGCCCCTCACTCTCGTAGGTGCAGCTTAAATCCTCCACCCCCTCCTCTCCTTCCTACCTTTTCTCCCCACCCCCTGTTTCTTTATTTCTGTCTGAGTTCTACAGCTGGCACATCATCCCCTGCTGCACTAAATCAGCACTTGTGAAAGCAGCAGCCTTCGAGTGAGTGACTGGAGCCGCTGCGAGCAGAAGTGTCAATTTGGTACAGCAGGAGATGGGGTCGCAGCTGCAGGAGGAGAAGAGAGGCCCTGTTTTATGCTTTTAAATGGTAAAAATGTCAGAGGGGAGGGGAATCTATACAAAGTATGAAAAGGGTGCAGAACAAAGAATAGAAAGAAAAGGGAGGGGGGGTAAAAAGGGGTCAGAAAGAAGGAAGAAAGAGGAAGATGATGCTGTACAATGGAAGACAATCACTGGAATCAGGCACAGGGGTTTCGTAGGTGGGCACTTTCAAGATAAAACCAAGTCATGTGCGTATCTGTGAGATAAACCTGCTCACAGGATCCTTCTGCTTTGAGGGGGGGAAGTCTGGCTCATTAAACATACCATTGTCTTAGCTGCGTCTGTGATAGTTTGGGATGTACTATTGGGAAGCTATTTCACAGAGGGTTTGATTTTAAAAGGAGTTATCAAGTGGAAGCCTGAGAAACCTGGAATTCCAGTCAGCAAAAGTGGCCAGAAATCCCATGTTCTGGAGGTCAGCTTGCACATCCCTATACCTGCACTGTTTAGAGGCCCCCGTTTGAAAGTAGGTACCTATTATTGTGAAAGTGAAAAGGAGAATGAACCAAAAGAAGAACTCACAAAAAAAACCCTTTGTTTTTTCCCGTTACATAAATATGTAAATCCACGTAATGCATATTTCAAATACTATTAGCATTAATGTTTGCCTTTAAAGGATGCCCGTTGCTCCTTCTGATCTTTTCCTGGGAGCTGCTGCTTTACTTCCTCTATTCAGTTCCCAAAGTGTACTCGCAGGAAGGGAGAACGGACGGGCTCTATGGCTCTACCACAGACCCATCACACAGCCATTTATTTTCTTACACTGTTTCTTCACCTATTGCCACTCTCCTCCCCTGCTCTGCCCTTTTGCTTTGGCAGCCCGCAGCATCCTAAGCAGAGCAGATCACCACTCCACATATTAGGTGGAAAGAAGAGCTAAATTCAATAAACAAGTAGGCAGAAGTAAAAACAGAAGCCAAATGAAGAGCCTGTGACAGGAGAACATTCAGACTAGACACTCACTAACAAGACAAATCAGCTGTGCATCATTGCTGAAGAGACACGACACAGCCTCATGTGCTTTACCAAAACCCATTATTTCTCTTTAAAATGCTTACTGATACTTCACCAATTCATCTTGCCCAATACTGAAAGCACTTGGACAACAGCAGGACTTGTGTTCCAAGCCTCACAATCACTGCTCAAGGCGCACACTGAACTTAACCTCCGAGGCTGCAGTTCCTCCTTGCATTGAAGCTGTTGGTAAGGTGAATCTCAGCTGTCCTGCTGCCCATTACCTGCTCTGCCAGGGCAGACAGGCACACAGTGGGTAGGAATCTCTATCCTCCAAGTTCCTGGACCCTAAACTGGCAGAAAACAGCCCAAGCTGCTGTGTGGCTCAGATGCATCTGGATGCAACAGCACAAAAGAGACCTTCAAGACAATGGTCATACATTTTAGGGCTTATTTTCTTTCTCCACACATTGTGTGGCATGATAGAATATGCACCTTACTGTAATACCTGTTCTCCTGTTCTGACCTTATCCACTCCCTAGGCTATCAGTAATGTGTACTTTCAGCATACTCCATGAAAAAGGGAAAGAAAAAGCTGCAGATCCCGGCCCACGCTAAAATCCAGCACGGATACATGCAAAGAGTATGATGTCTACAACTGCTCTAGCAATATAACACTGGTCATTTTGCAAAGCCTTTCTGGAAGGAGTATATATGCAAGCAGATCTCAAATGTGGTCTCAAAACTCCAACACTGTACCACAAGAGTTCATTACTCTCCTTATGTCCACTTCATGTTGTGAAGTAAATTGTATTGCCCTTCAGCTCCCATCACTACTCTGGTGCCCATCTGGCACTCAGCACTCCTGATTGATTCCATGCTTCACATTCACAAGTCCTGAAAGGATTCTTTCCTTCCTAATTTGTTCAATTAAAACACAAATATATGAAGGAAAAAGGCCACCAAAAATCCCAACAACCTCCAACTGTATCCATATTGAAGTCAATATTCAACAACATCCACCAGCTTAGGCATGTGGCCTTGTTTCTCTCTAGTGGTTAGGTCAGCAATACAAATTACAGGCTGGTTATTAAATAAGGAACTCCTTTGGTTGGTTGATAGAAAGGGTGGGTGCTAAAGAAGCCTTGTTTGATAGGAAAACTAACACTACATCATCTCACTACACTATTGCGACATATTGGTTTACCAGTGTAATTGTACCAAGCATTCTTCAGGCTTGTTTCAAGCATATACAAAAAGACCCCTGGATCAAGCAGAGGTTTTGTTACAGGCTTAGCCTATATCAAACATACCATATGCAGAAACAAGAGCAAAACATTGCCATGTGCACATTAAGCAGTTCATTAATGCAAATATATCGTCTCTAATATGATTGAAAACTTTTCCACAAACTGATCTGGAAGCCCAAGAGTGACAATGGGCAAAGTAATCATTACCAAATGGATCTGTGCCCTTTGCATTCACCTACCTCAGCTGGTCCGTGCTCACTGGGTATATCCATTACAAGAATGCCTCAGACCATCTTCAGTGAACAACGAGGCCACCAAGATCTGCTCTGCTCCAGCCAAATTCCTGTTGTTTGCACTGTTTACAGTGCTTCCATGAAGAGTCCTGTGGTGAGAAGAGTCACTCCTCAGTATTAAAGGGACTTCCGGGATTTAAAGGAAGAAAACCTCTTCAGAAATCACCTGTTCAATGTGAACATACCCAGGGTGTAAAGCCCTGCTTCTTTAAAATGAACTTCATTCTCTACTGCCACCAATTCTGTCCGCAGCTTACACATCTTTCCTACCTTATACCAGTGGCAAATACCACTGCTTCTTTAGCAGCAAGGGTCAGCTCAACTGCTCCTGGTCCCCTAAGACTGAAGTTTTACTCTGGAGCTGCTCTTGTGCTGTGTCACTCTGGATTAGCAGCTAAGAGATAAGTGACTTCTCCTAATGCTGAAAGATGAAGCATGGTTAAGCAAGGTCTCAAACACTTTGGTAACCCCTGCTCTGAATGGGATGCACTAACAACTGCAACAGCACTCTGCTCTGCCAAAAGGTCTTGTGTTGGTAATTGTGTTGTGTTCGGTCCCTTATTGACACTGGTGACACATGACAGCTGTTGGTTATGGTGCCTATGGCACGCAGATGACAGAGGTGGGCACAACAGAAAAGAATCCAAACAGTCGGATGGCTTTGGGTCATGTCAATGCATCCTGCTAGCAGAACAGCTCCAGAAAACACGGCTGTGATAACAGTAATATGCTGTATGACAGCAGTTACTGCAGTTGCTATGGCTGAACTCCTGGCCTGTCTTTTTTCAACCACATCAAGACCTGATCTACCTTTTAACCAAAACCAGACAGCTTTATACCAGCTCCAGCTCCTCACCACCCCAAACCCATGGCAAAGCACAGCCAGCTGCCATGGTGTTGGATACTGCATTGTCCCATATACACTTCTAGGTTATTCTTAAAACACATCTAAACACAGACAGAGGGGAAAAAGCATTAATATCCATTAGTTCTTAGCAAAATTACAATTGTGAAAGTGAAGCAAATGCCTATTTCCTCTAAGTGTGTTGCTATGGAAACAACTGGAAGATGCCAAGGCTTAGGTACCACCCCCTGCTTTGGCACTGTGACCTGCAGTAGTGGGCTCAAGCTGGGCAGCACCCAGCAAGAGCAGCACTCAGCAGGAGATCTGCATGCACTGGAACAGGCTTTGGGGGAAGCAAACATGGAAACCAGCTCTAATTCCCATCAAGCTGAAGCGATCTCCTACGTGAGAGCAATTCTGATCTACTCTGTAAGTAGGAAGTTATGTCCTTAATTTGCCCAAAAGAGCAGATCGTTGTGGATGAAGAGATGAGAAACAAAATCCATCATTTCCACTGAGAGAAGAGATACTCAGAATGAGGCAATTCAATGCCTGTCACTCCAGCTGTATTTGCTTCTCCAGGTTTTCATAACTAGTTGGTCTATGAGCATTTCTCCCTCTCAAAGCTTAGCTGCCCTTATGAAACTTGAACAGACCTGGTAAAAAGCAAACAAGAAAATCCAATAAACTCTAACCCTGTAACTCCCTCATTCTGCACATAAATAATTCCTTGACCTCCTCTGTATGATAAAAACTTGCTTTGCCTCTCTAATATCATTTTCAGGTTTGCATCATTACTGTATCCATATACATTGAGTACGTTCAGCTCGTATTCAGATGGAGGAGCGGGAGAATTCCCTGCATTCCAATTATAAAAGAAACCAAATCTTCAAACACTGGAGCACAACGTAGCCAACCCTGGAGAATAAGATATTTGGTTTTCTGACCAGCAGTAACAGTTTGTAATGGAACAGCTGCAGAAAAGAGAGGAAAGAAACACACCAACAAATTAGTTTTCAAGCCTATGCGCACAGGAAATTTTATACTCTATTGTGCTGTGGATCACAATGTGCTAAACACAGTTCCTCACTACTGTGATGATCTACAGAACAGATTAGAATGGCCCATTCTATATGAGACTGTCTAAACCCTCACTCACAGAAGCAAATTAAGCACACGGTCCAAGTATCTGGAGCACTGAAGTCTATTGACAACTGTTAGGGGAGTTAGAAGGCATGCTTGAGTTTACTTATTAAACAGATACTATCCTTTCTGAACATCTCCTACTATGTTCTGATTAAAGAACAGGAGCTTTTTCCTTGGTTTAAGTGCCTTGGTCACTTGTAGCATTGTAAATAAGGAATCAGCCTAAAGGACAAGACACAACTTTAACCATACATAGCACAAACCCTGTTTGTATAATTTCAGAGAGAATCACAGAATAGTTAGGGTTGGAAAGGACCTTAAGATCATCCACTTCCAACCCCAACCAGTAATAGAATGGAGGACTACATCATAAAATATGCATTTAATTTATACATGTGGATGTGCACCTATGCATATTGGTGTAGTCTTCTACTGCCTGAGTCATAAATGTTTTAATGCAGCGCCCGTGTTTGTTCATATCACATTTTCAGGGAAGGAAGGAAGGAAAAGAAGGTTCTTTACTGCAGCACAAAGAAAGATGTTCTAATACCAAAAGATCCAATTGAAATAATAGGGCCATTTATTTCAGGAGGTTTTCACATGTACAAGAGAAATGCTAACCCTTGGGAGAATGTTCTCAGCTCATTTAACAAGATGTGTTTCCTCCGATATGAAAACTTTAGCTTTTGCATTACAACATCATCGCTAACAAGGCACACGTATATATCTCATCAGTAGATGGAAACACGACTGTGGGAAGAATAATAGCTCTTTATCCATATTGCACTCATCTCAAGATATACATGCATCTGTTTTGTGCTCACGCTGGGTAGCTTTTTCCTCTCCACATGTTTAATATATATACTCACCAAAGGCTCTGTACTCTAAAGGACAATAAAAAGATTGGTAAAGAATAGGAGACACCAGTCAGAAAAAGATAAGAAAGGGGAAAAAAGGGATTTGTATTCCAGATCCACAGTGCCAAAGCGTTTTAAAGGGTAGTTCTCATACAGTTTTCTCCCATCAGCCAAACATGTTCTGCTCCCAGAGTAAAGGATAGCTTGGGCCAGCTTTGGAGACACTGCCTTGGTGGTGGACATCAGGGCAGGGGAGTCCCTAAACCAGAAAGGCTAACATTATTAGGTCATTTTGAGTGTACTTCACGTTTCTGACCTGCAAACAACCCTAATGGAGATGAGCTTTTCAGTGTATACACTGGTTTTATGGGTTAGTTAAAGGTATTAGACACTGGGCTCTGTTCTAACACCTGGGTGTTACAATTAACTGATATTACAGAGTTCCCTGTTTATATTAGCACTCAGTTTGCTCCTTTTGTAACAAAACCAACTCCAAATTGACCAGTCAAACCACTAATGAGGGAAGACTTACTTTTGTAGATAGCTTTCCACTGACTGTCAGCACACAGTTATTTCCACCGAAGCGTGAGGACAGATTTAACCCTCAGATCTGAAAGACCGAATTGAATGAATTAAAGCAATAACCTCCAATTACAGACACAGCTCCACAGTTAAAATGTCACAGTGCTGTCGCCATCCAATCCAGGATGGAAATAGGAATGATGTGACTTGGCATTCCATACGGCATCCGTAAGGAACAGAGCTCTAGGAAGAAGCTGGTCTCTGAATACTTCTTTTTCTGCAGTACAATACTCGTAAGCCTCGAACTAAGACTTACACATGCCTTGTGTATTTGATTGACTCCACAAGGCTTCCATCTAAATTCAAAACATAACTGTGTTCAGCTATATTTGAACATTTTATTGCATTTAGTTATGAGATATGAATTTCTTCCTGAGAGAACCTGGGGCACACAACATTGCCAGATCATTCCAAACAAGTTAATTCTGAAATGGGCTCGAATCAATAACACAAAAGAGGCAGTAAAGCCAATTTTTACAGTAGTCACGGTTGCATAAAATAATATCAAGGCAGCCAGACTGAAAGCTCCCCGCATCACAAATATAATTTGCAACCAACACTAAGCACAAAGAGAAAATAGACAGATAGGTGGAAGATAGAGATAAAAACAAATTATAGATACATAGGACAAAAGGAGCTGGAGGTAAAGGAAGAATGCAGAGTAATTGCCATTCTATACAGTGTGGAAAAAAACCCAAACAAGTATGCCGTGTAAGTAATTCAAGGTAAATAGAATGCTTTTCTTTCATTTAGGCTTTAAAACTGCTCTGAAAAGGCTCTCTTTTCACTCTACCTGTAAGGCAGAGATAGACAGGGGATGAATGTATAAGTAAGTATGTCGCTGCTGTCCTCGGCTTTTAATGAAAATGGATTTTTAATGATCCAAAATGCTACATTTCTCTCTGATTTGCTCCATTTCCAGACTATCAGCAGGAAGTAGGCACAGCAAATGCACTTGTTTTCCATGTCCTTCACAAAATCCCAGGACGACTGAGCATCCAAGTGCTGTAGAAAGCACAGTCTCCATTATGCAGAGCAGAGGGAGGGAAGCTGCACGGCTGGCGTTGCTTTGCTGAACTTCCAGAGCTCCCTGATTCCACCGCTCCTTCTCCCACAGCAGACTCCATTACCTTGCACTCCATATGGATACATAAAGAAAGGAGGATGCTCAGCAGTGCACTTTCCTCTTGTTCTCTGCCTCAAGGACGCTTGTTCAAAGCGCACCATTCCTCCCACTCCCCAAAGCAGGGATGTAGTGTTGAAGTGCTCCAGGCGAAACTGAGCACACCAATACCACAGGATTTAGCCCACAAGCAAAGAAAAGTCACAAGGGGGAAAGAGGCTGATGCAATCCACATCCTTCTTGCTGTCTGGACACAGAGTTCTTCCTTCCAATGCCAAAGTTCCCACTTCAGGCAGTAATAAACAGAAATCACACTGAAAAATGCATAATAATGTACCAGGTAGTATAAATTTCAAGTATAAGCATTACAAGCGTATCTAAATCAGTATAAAGTTTACCCATTTTTTCTGTTTGTTCATGCAGAGAATAGTATATATTTTAGACTTCAGCATCACCAGAGAATAAAGAAGAGACGTTCTCTTTACTTTACCTCCATCCTTTAATGTTCATCTATAAAGGGTAGGCCCATAGATTGGGAAACTCTAATCTAGTTGTTATAAAACCAACGTAGCATTTAAAACGGGCTGGGGCTCTTGTGTCTACTACGAGTTCAAGGCTTCCCAGGTTAAGCTCTGTGCAATGTATGTTACCTGGACAAAAAAGAACTCCATGATTATTCCCTGTGCTAACATTTTGACTGCTTATTTCAAATATGAGAAGACACAGAAGGGCAAAACCAAGAACACCAATGACAAAAGAAGATAATGACCCTAACTATTCTATGACACTACGATTCTATGACTGTGAGGTGCCCCATAATTAGTTAACAAACACTCCCATCCATTCAATGAGACAGAGAGATACAGCCCTCATGAAGGGCTCCACAGGACCACAATCAAATGAGATCTGCATCCTCTTTTCTTTTTATAAAATATAAAGAAATGAAAATAAAGTAAAATAAATCCCATTTAAGAGGCACTCCCAAGCTCCTGTGCTTTCTGTTCTGTTTGCTGTCCTTACTCCGAGTCTCTCCCTTCTTCATGTCAATCAGTTCAAAGTCTGTACCTGTTTCAAGAGACCTATGTGTGCTTCTGACAGCTGGTACTAGAGAAAAAACAAGTCAAAGGACACACAAATCCTAACTGTGTTAAACTGGAATCGAGGAAGACAGTGCTAAGATTAGCCCTGCTAACACAAGGCACCAGCAAAGCACACAAGGGATACCCAAGGGATGCAGGAGATCGATGCTCGGCGCACAGCCTGGGAAGCATACCCTGCGTATGGACAGGATGCCTAGAGCTTTGTGTCTCCTCTTTGAGTTCTTCCTGGTTCTTAACACAGATTTCATCATTAGGCTGTGCAATATCTAACATTAAAGGTGAGCAGTTATGTGGTATTTACGTAGCTGTTCTCCAAGAAACTTGGTATCTTTGAAGCTCTGTCCCACATCATCGAACGTGGGGGGAACGCAACACATTCAACACTTTGTGAGTGCCCTGGAGACACCATTGTGGTTGAATCCAACTTACTCCTCTAGAAAAGCAGGCAAAAAATCCCAAATCAGGACCGGCAAGAATGCCACAAAAGATCAGGTTTCAGAAAGCTATAGCAGTTAAAACCAGAACTGGGTTTAAAGAGCAGAACATAATCAGTCGGTTAAGAGCTTCAACACCCATTGTGGACAACAGTCAGAGGATGCAGCTAAAAGCCAAGGCACAGACAGCCCCACTCCAAGCATCACTTAAAATAAAGCTGTTCTCAGTGGTTCTACATAAGAGAAGAAGGAGACTTGCCCTAAAAGGCTGGACCAGACTCTTTTACATGCATTTGCTAATACACAACTTGAATCGTTTGATACAGCACTTCTGTTGTTTTCAGTTTAGAGAGCAGTTCTCCCCCGTTACCTAGATAAGAGGTGACTGCACAAAGGAGGGTAGGTCTTGTTAGAAAGCATCCCAAATAAGGGGGGAGGTAACATCCAACTTCTCTAAGCTATACATCACGAGTCTGTATTCAGTGTGCTGCCTGCGATCCTTTAAATAGAATTGGTGGAGGAAGAGACTGAAGTGTTTCCAGCTCTTTGAAATAGGTTCCTTCAACACTGCCATTCCTGTTTCCAGCTGTGTTTGTCTTCCTGGCCTCACACGACCTACAGAACCAGACTCAAGAATCCTGCACTCCGCAGGCATTAAGAAACTGGTATTACTGGTGCAGATTAACAGCCGTGGGGTTGCCTTCTATGGCAGACAGCAGAACCCCAAACCTACAGGAGGCTGGTGGATGTGATCAGCTGCTGGTCCAAAGCCATGGTCTGTGATGGGACCCTGACCATCAGAGATTCCTACTCATTATTTCAAAGATCCCACTATGGCAAAGCACACTTAAATAAGGCCGAGGTTACTTCATACTACGGCTTATTCAAACTGACTTCTACTATGGAGCTAACAGACGCAATTCAGAGAACTTATAACCTTAAAGGCACTTTAATGTGTTATTTTAAAGTGCCTTATTCAAATCGTGCCATTTTCCTAAAGCAATACCTCCTACCCTTGAGTCATATTTGTTCATTCTGCATTAAAATGCACCCTTTTCTCCACTAATACAGCTGTTTAATAGTTACGCCCACACACTTTTAAATCCCTATTCAGTATTAATCAAACACATACTTTTAGCCGAAGTGCGAAGTTAATTGCAGATGCAGAAAGTTGATGTGTTCGATATGTTTTATCCATACTGCAGACAACACAAGTTGAACAATGCTCAATCAGCCTTAAGTTTAAACCGTGTTTTCACTGACCTAAACCAGTTTGGAAAGACAAGTTAGCCAGATGAAGAGAAACAAAAGCAACCATCTACCACAGACAACACTGTCCAAATACACCTAAATACTGCCTAAACCCATTCTTCACCCATCACTTATGACAAAGCATCATTTAGGATAAGGAGCGTACCCTCTCCTTTTCCTGCTTTGTCTTTACTTTTCCAATCTACCTCCTCACTTCACGTTCCCTCTGATCTCTGCTCCTCCTATCTCTTCCCAAAACCTGCTGCAGTGGGTGCATTCTGGAGGGCATCAGCAGTCACCCTGCCAGCTGCATATTCACCTCTTCCAAACCAGGTGAAGGGCAGCATCACTCCTCCGTCACCATAGGGGAAACTCATCCTGTTTGTGAAGCACACACAAATCACTGCCAGCCTTTCTTTCCCCCCCCTCAGACATCAATTCTTCCTGTACTTTTAAATCACTTTCTCCAATGGATTTGTTAGCTGAGGGTGATTCTTTCCTGCTTTATTTTTCAGTATGGGGATGGTTGGAGGGGGAATAATCTGCAAACACCTGTGGTGTTCAGTCCCCAGCAATTAGCTCAATGGTGACTAGTTCAGGTATTTCACAGTCTCCTCTCTGATCATATTAAACACAGGCACATACGCTACCAACACCCACATATGTGAATGGCAAGGAATGTTGGCAATTGGGAATGAAATCCGTTTTCTCTATGACTAGTTAGATGCTACTACTGATGTTAATGGAGCTCCCGAGTGCCTGAGTGTGTTCTGCGTGTCACCTTTTTAGTTGCAAAATGCTTCTTATTCCTCCATTGCTGTGAAAAGCTGACTGTGTATATATAGAAACTCCCTTTAAATGCTTTAAAAGCTAAACAAGGTAGCAAACCATGTTTCTCCCTACCTTTCGTCTACACTTACATTCAAAACGATGCCGGTATATTGGCTGTACGCTTGGGTATTTCAGGAAAAGAAGATTTAGACAACAGGATGACTTAAAACCTCTCACAGCCTTTCAAACTGCTCTCATAAATACCTGTTAAAAGAGCTCCAAGTCCTGGACACACAACCTGTCTACACAACACTTTTGGGTAAGCACAGATGAAGGAGGGGGTTTCCGGCGGCGGTAAAGCAACATAATCCCAATCCAAAGAATCCTTACTAAAAACCCTTCAAGCGGTTGCCACTGGAGGTCTTACATCCATAAATAAGATCTTTTTATTGCAATCTAACAAAAATCAAGACTGTAGCAGTGATTGATTCTTTTTAATAACCAAAGGCTTCCGATCTTAATGGGGCAATCATGCATCACTGTTGTGCTCCAACAGAACTATTACTCTTCGTGCCGCGGTAGTGTAATTGCAGTCTAATGGTTTACACTACCTTAATCACACTAAATATTTCACTAAACGGAGTGCAGTACCTAAAAAGAGATTTAAATCATTCCAGGCTTTAAGATTGTATATTTAAAGATGAAAATAAACCCTGTTGCTTCTTCTCTCAATAGCAAAAAGGTTGCCAATAGGAGTTTCGTGTTTGCCGCGACATTTGGATGCTCTGATTTAACAGGCTGGCGTGCCTCAAAGGGTCCAATTCCTAAAGGCCATTGACTTTGATGAGATTCTTATTTAATTTTGGAATAATTTCAGAATTCCTGATTCTTTACATTAATAGAACTCCAAATAAATTAAACCCCACACACACATACTGGGCAAGCATAGCGTACCATGAGGATTGATCCAAGAGGTTCTACCTCTGTTATAAACAACATCAGTAAAGCTGCTGAGTTACCAGCAAGCCAAAGCAGTGTGGCTGCCCCATCCCTGGCAGGGCTCAAGGCCAGGTTGGACACAGGGGCTTGGTTGGAGTGAGCTGCTCTAGTGTGAGTGGAACTGGATGAGATTTAAGGCCCTTTCCAACCCAAACCACTCTGGGATACTATGGTTCTATGTTTAGAACATCCTTACTCACAAAACCACCTCAGTGAATTAAGTCATGCTACTTACTTAAGGAGGAACTATCAATCCAAGCAAGGAATTGCTAAATCTTGCCATTAACATACAACAGCCCTAACTGCATCCCATAATACATGCGGCCTTATTCCCTTGGACAAAGTAAGGTGTCCCTTGGATACCTGTAAATCCAGAATGGGCCTTGAAGCTCATGTTAGAGTCCCTGCATCTGTCCACAGAATCCCTGAATATTCTTTTTAATAACCCACTTTGTCTAAAGCTAATTTAAACCTCATTCTATTCACTACTTGGATACCAAAGTTCTATTTCCTATTTCTGAGTGAAACAGTAATTTATAGGGTTTTTCAAAGAGCTTTCTTGCAAGAGAACCCTTTTTATTGATGCAGTATACAGACCTCACCTATTACTCTTAACTAATTACCTGATACTCTAATTTCATGGAGCAGTTTAACTTTAATTTACAGTTCCTTAAGGCAAGCCTGTCGCCTGTGTCACTTTGTGCTTCATAACTCTGATCCTCGTTTAATTATTTACTTCAGGGGAGCACTTTAATTACGGATATTACTATGTGCCTAAAGGAATTTATACTTGAGGGTAGTGAGAATTTATACAGTGGAGTGCTCACCTACATTGCCACTAGCCATAACCCTCTGTGCATGCATCTCAGCTGCAGGGGCTACTTTTAAGACTGCAGAGCAATGTTACCTTGTCTGGAGCAGGACCCCATAGGAGTGCCTGCAAATCTACATCTCTGGACATAGGAGCAGACACACAACACCGGCTCAATGGTGAGGTCAATGCTGTGCCCCTTCTCTCTGGTGCAGGGACCAGGAGAGGGGTACAGAGCCTGAGCCTTCCTCTTCACTTATCCCTCCAAATTTGAGCATGCAGTGATTTACGGATATCCTAAGGTGGGGGCTGCTTGTCAGCTGCCATTCTGAATAGCCATCAGTCAACCAATCTTCCATGAACCTCCCTAATATCTCTGTAATCTATTTATATATTTAGCTTCCCAAATATCACACTGCAGCAAGCTCCATCACTGAATCTATTGCATGAAAAAATACACCCCATAAGAGTATATTGCTTGGTGTTTGCTTTAAATCTGCTCAATCTGTGGGTATGGCTGCTACCACTGGGTCATCTTGGCAGTCATCAACTTCCAAAGCAGACGTCCCATCATGACAGGAGCAGCACAATGCAATTTCCCTGCTCCACACCAAGCAGTATTTGTCACTGACTGATCAGCAACTTAGAAAAGCTGAAAAAGTCTAATTTTTAATATACTGGACACCACAGGAACCATTTTGATGCAGACATGCCCAGCCAGAAGGGAAGGGAAGGGATGCTCTGTGGGGCAAACGTGGCTAAGGGGCTGTCTGGCCTCTTGGTTGAAATAAAGATGTGCCATAAAGAGTGAAAACCAGGAGCCCAGCTCCTGCAGAAATCCCTTTTCCATCATTGAAACGCTTCCTCCTTTGCTATCCCCTCCCATTTACTGTTCATTATTAATAGCTTCCAGACCTTCATAAGGTGCTTATCTTTTTTACTAAACAGAAACAGCTACAGCAGTTGTGGGTTTTTTTTAGGTTTGGGGGCTTATTTAATACTAGGATGAAATCCAAAGCGCTGCAGCTGTATTCTTGAGCATGCACATCTCTGCAGCGATGGATGTTTGCTCAGAAGCTGTGTCATCACGTCCAATTTTTATCATCTAGATGCTTCTATTTCATTAAAACTTCCTTTTTTCTCTCGCCCCTTCCTAAAGGTGTAGCCACGGGAGCCTTTTACCTGCAATTTGTCTGTTGCCTATCACAGCATCCCGAGCACAGCCGTGGCCCCTAACAACTGAGGGCATCCACACACACACACATCCCCCCAGCACTGTGGATATTGTGTTTCCCATCTAAAATTGCTTACCTCATCAGTCACTAAGGGTCCAGTTTGGAAGTCATTAAAAATAATGAGAAGGCTGGCACTTCTCCCAGCAATAATGGCATTGGAGCCTATGTTACATCTCTACTTTGAGACATTTGTATATATCCACAAATCATTTCACTCTTATCTTCGTCCTGGCTTTAATGAAACTAATGGCTGCTGAAACTATGGGCTTTTTATTCTACCCTTTATTTAAATAAGCTGTGGCCCACTCCATCATAAAATGACACAAACACTTACACAGCACATTGCATCACGAAAGCCCCGAAGTGTTTACCGGGATCACCATATCCATCACTAAAATGCAAAGCACTCCTCAGTCAATAAACACTTCAGCTGACAATAAAGTCACAAGAGACTTTTCAGAAGGAAAACTCAAAAGCAACAAATCCAATTTGCTCGAAACAAATTCAGAACCAGAGCGCTGGGAAGAGCCTCACAGGGTCCTGCATTTTCATCTCCATCTCTATCTACTGTAGCACTTTCCCTCCTAGCACTAGGGAAAAAGACTAAGTCCATATTGACTCACTGAGTAACAGCATCACTCCTAAGGAGTCTGTACTGCAGGAGCATTGACAAGATAATGAGCCCTCAGTAATACGCTGCAGGCCATCACCAAGTGCAGCTTTAAAGAGTTTCATTAATCCCTTGGAAAAGAGAAAAGGCTGATTGTTGGGAAATGTATCCTAAAACTTAACCCCCCTCACCCTTCGTTATCAAGGACTAATGCAAAATCTCAGCGCTGTACTTTCCCTGATAAGAACAAGTACAGATTTACACGCTTTGAAATAAGCAACATTCATTCACATCTGACAGCCTCACCCCAAAATCAAACCAACCCAAACTTCTTTAGATACTTAATTCCTGCACACTAAAACCGGACTCATTCATGTGGGCACTCAAATGCCATAGACCCAGCACTTCAGCACAGCAAATGCGTGATTTCAGGCTCCTAGAAATAAAATTGCAGCACAGAATGTGTCCTATACATTTTGGTACCATGTGTGGAAGGGCAGATACCTCTAAGACACAAAGAACTTGCACTGCAGGAATCCATCTACACTGTGAGAAGTCCATCAACCTTGGCCTGCTGCTGAAAGCTACATCCTTTTGACACAATCAGTAGGGTTTAGAATGACTCAACTGACTGATACACCTAAGCGAGCATAAAACTGAAAGGCAGATATAAGCCAAATAATAACCCAACCAATAAGAAACCTACAAGCACCAGATTTAATCAAAAAAATCCCTGAATGCATCATAAAGTGAAATTTAAAGACGTTTTGGTGCTATTACGTGAAAATCTGAAGAGAAATATTACACCGCTGCCTAAAAATTAACATCTCCCAGAAATTCATCCAAAAACTGCTATTTTGCCAGGGGAATGAGCCACTCCGTTATTAAAAGTATATTTTTTAAGCCTGTTAAATGTTTAATACCTTTGCAAAGCGTTTCCCTTGCATTTAAGTGGTGGATAAGGTCTTTTTTAGGAACACACACTGCTTAATGTCCCCATTAGTCTGCGCAGCACCTTCCCCTCATAATAGTTTAGGCCCATGGTACAAAAGGTTTACAAAGCCACAAGAAAGAACTCACCAAGCCATCCCTTTGCTGCTGCAAAGAGAATGTCATGAATCTGACTTCTCTCATCTATTAGATGGAGGATTAAAATGGAAGCAAACTAGCTTTAGGATTAATCTTTCACTATGTACTGAATAAACACCCACAGTACTAGCGGTGCAAGGTACACCCTGTAGGCATCCTGAGTGCCTTCACCATTTTAAGGTACAAGAATGCCCTTACACAAAGGAGAAGTGAAGAAAAACTAACTATCAACCTGAAGATAATACAGACCAGGAAGGACAATTAAAGTTGTGGCAATTGCTGTCTGTTAAAACAGACAAATATTTTTGGAACACTTGGGGGATATTTAGATGCTATTTTCTCTTGCAGTAAATGAGGATAATGAGGATAATAGTTTTAAAATACCTAAAGCCTGCCTGTGGCTCTTATCCAATTAACTGATATGAGTAAATTGTCTAAATGAAGGTAAATGGCAGCTAGTTGCTCCACAAAAGTACATCAGAACAAGAGGCTTCAGGTACTGAAATCAGTGCAGGGATCTTCCCCTTTGAAACTTAGAAACACATTAAAAGCCATTTATATTTTATATATATATTTATGTATTTTCCACCTTCAGAAAAAGGGATGACCAAAAAAAGGGCAATAAATACTTCATATTCAGAAGCTCATTGAGAAGATTACGGGTGTTGCAGGAGCAGCGGAGAGTTGCATTGCAACAGCAAGCCAGCAGTCCTTCATACAGACCCTCTTCCATAAAGGGGATTAACTAAGATCTGCCATACTGATTATCTCACATGTCCCAAGGAAAAAGATGACTGCACGGGCCCTCTGTTCTCCCATCCCCTCTCACCATCAGCCCTGCTGCATCGATTTGAAGGCATCCTGCCCTCGAAGGTGCTGTTTTTTACACCCAGACAGCCTCTTGCAAAATTCCATGGGATAACTACCTTTGAGGTTTTGTAAGAACCCCGACTTGCCTTTGGGCAAAAGGAGGTTTAAAATCTGCTCTTGGGAACAACAATCACATCAAAGCTCTAACTGCACTCCAAAGCCTGAACTCTGTCACCATGGGGAGGATGCGCTCTGCTGCACACAAGCTTAGGTTACATGATAGAAGAAAGAAATCACAGCTTTTCTTACCATTGAGGTACTTCTCACCCTTTTTCACTTGAGTCCTGGTTTGTTTTCCATCCTCCTCCTTCCTGCCAACTCAGCAGCAGCCCATGTGGACAATGCAAGCGAATGCAACGCTGTGATTCATCTCACTCCTTCCTCTCTTTCTTGTTTGGTCGTTGTTGTTTTAGGTGCATCAAAATGAGAATGCTTCCCAAGACACTGCCTGTGTCAAACAGTCCATGTCATTCAGTGAACCTGAGCACTGGTGGCTTTCATCAAGCTGATCCTGAACTGTGGCAGTCAAGAAGGTACAGGTAATGCTCAGTATTGACACAAGGATAAGACGCATGGGGAAGACTGATGTGTCCCCTACGTGCATGGAATGCATTTCTGTCCTGAAAACAGACAAAAAGAAGCAAATTACCTTAAAAAAACATGAGGTATTATTATGATCAAATTCATATTCACGCCTACATTAACAATTAGCCAAAAAATTAGTGTTTGAACTCAAAACAGATCTTTCCAAATATGTTTGAAAGTGACATTGCAAATTAAGTTTCTATTGGCCAAATACTTCTAAAACTAAAGATACTCCAGCACAGCGATGATGTTGTTCTTTCCCTTTCCCAAAGCCCCTCATTGCATGTTCCTAAGGCAAGGAACATGGTGAAGGGTCTGGAGCACAAAGTCTGATGAGGAACAGCTGAGAGAGCTGGGGTTTTTAGCCTGGAAAAAGAGGTGTGTGGAAAGACCTTAGGCTCTTTAGCACTACCTGACAGAAGGATGGAGCCGGGAGGGGGCTGCTCTCTGCTCCCAAGGACAAAGAGGAAATGGCCTCAAACTGTGAAGTGGAGGCTTAGATGGAGATGATGAACAGTTTCTTTCCTGAAAGGGTTGTTAAGCATTTGAAAGGCTGAGTCAACACCCCTGGAGGTATTTAAATACATGGGGATGTGGCACTTAGGGGCACGGTTTAGCAGTGGCCTTGGCAGTGTCTGGTTTTAATGCTTGGACTCAATGATTGTAAAGGTGTTTTCCAACCTAAACAAATCAAGGGCTCAGCAAGGTCAGGTCACCTCCCCAAACTACAGCACACCCCTAGGGAAGCCAAACCTTTGACTCTCACATCCAAACCTCAGCTAAGGAAGTGCTCAGCCCTGAAGACACTTTCAGACAATGAGTTGAGAGGCTTTGCACGATTTAATCAGGACAAGTTTTAAGCTCTGATTGTGCAATTAAACACGGTATACTCTTGCAGTTGCCATTTATCATACACTGTGTCAAGTAATCTGGTCGACAAAACCGGTACCCAGGAGTAGAGCAATAAGGATAATGTTCTGTAGGAGAGCAGGACTATCTAACGTTGTACACTGCTAAAAATACCCTTGGGACTTGTTCTCATATCTTGTAATTATGCACACATATCCTGATTTATGGTGCATGCCTCCCAACTCAAAGAAGTACGCACTCTGCTTCGTATCTTGACCTATTTATGTGTAAAATGCTTGAGTCCGTAATGTCATAAAAGAGAGGGCAGGCTCATTGCACATGTTACTATCGATTTCATAGGAGCACGGGGCATAATCTAATGATCCTTTTCAGCTAGGGATAAATATGCACAATTTAGCCTTAAACAGAGTCAGTGTCAGATCATTTCAACCTTTGAGAAATGCTACAGATCTCTGCAGTCCAACCTCCTCCTTAAGGCTTGGAGAGGGTGGCAGAAGGGCTAAAGACAAGCAAGCTGGAAAAAGGGGCAAGAAACACCAGCATCACCATTAACAAAGAAAATCCATCTTGTTCAAGTGAGCACAAGCAAAAGGCAAAGCAGTTGATGGCAAAACAGGAATGGATTGTAACCATGAAAGCATCTTAAGTAATAGATGTATACAGCTCCTTTTCAGTTCTACACTATATAAGAAGCAGCTACCTGGATTAGACCCAGACCATGAGACCTAGGGAAGAATTTACAGAGTTCTCATGCTTTTTCAGTGAAACCCAGACAGACACGCAGCCAATTTTATGAATAACCTGACCAAATCAAGCCAAGTGACACTTGTATTCAACAACCTCTTTAGGAACAAACTCATTCGTAGACTTCTCATGTTTTAAACACATCCATGGGAAGGTTTGCTTGTCCAGACCATTTCTTATGGACAGTTCCAGCATCCATGTTTTTTACCTTAATTTTCTCCCTTTTTCTCCAATGAGACCCTGCATCTCTGCCAAAATAAGATCATTTTTCCTTGGCACCCCACTAACTTCTTTTAACGCTCCCTATTTTGGAGTGCTTCTCTGAAGATAAGGGCTCTGTTACAGCATCATGCACTCGGTGCAGCCTAGAAATAATCCTATTCACCCAAGGTCAATTAAGTCCTGTGACAGTGAGGAGCAAATGAGACTTCTTAAGACACAATTCCCCATTTTAATGACAATCAATACCTTCCTCCCTCTGTGAGCTCTCTGGTTATCACTGATCGTAGTGAATGGGAAGCTGAACACGGGACAGGGTGAAAGAGTAGACTGTACTGCCACTGTGAAGCTGAACTGAGTGGAAAAAGCAGGAGTGGGCCTCGGTTATTTTGCTTATCTCAGTGTGAATAGATCATGGAAACACAAACACTGTAAAGAAAGGCAGAAGCAACATGAGGTTATAGCACACATACTTTGCATACTTAATATAGTACATACAACTTACAAAATAAGCAATGAAAGTCTCTACAGCAAATCAAAGATACAAAATAAGCCATGGTTCTACAGAGTCACTATAGGCAAAGTCAAAATAACAAGAGCCCTGCCTCAGAAAACAGAGACTATAATGGCACCATTGCTTTCTAGCCACCTGGACCCACAGTGGTATTTAACAGCACAAAGAACTAGGACTTAACTCAGAAACAAGACAGACAAAAGACAGAAGGATGGAGCTAAGAGAGTCATTTAGCCTCAACAGCCCAAAACTGTCAGGAGTCTTCCAGGTTTAGCTTGCAAGATATAGCGCTTACTTAGCATCTGAAAAGTTTCGATTCTGTATTAAGCACCAGATTTAAACTTCATGTGCAGTGGATACAGTCTCTTTGTACCATGCTCAATAACACGGTACTTGATGGAACAAGAAGAGCCATTTAGACTTTACATATTGAGCAAGGGCTCATCTACAAAATATCAGTGTATAGAAAACGCAAAAGAACACATTACAAAAGGCTATCCAGTCCTTCAGATAAGACTTAAAAGCAATATATATTATACCCTGGATTAATAACATATTAATAGCTGTGGCAAACTCATACCATTCCCATTTCAATAGCTTGAGCCAAATAGGGAATGCATCTGACTTTATCTTTTCAGTAATTCTACTTTTGAACAGTCACATTGAATCAGGTCAAGCAGAACCCGAGATACTTCATTTCAAGCCTATTTCAATGGATAGAGCAGCAATTTGAATAGCAAGCGAATGGTACGGCTCTCTGTATTTTAAACTATTTTAATAGTTTAAATAAATGAGAGTTATTGAACCTGCCTTCCAGAAACGAACTTGAATTGTGCACAAATGTGCGGTTTCAATAAAGAATACGATCAGCAGTGCAGAAATGAACTGTATTCAAAAGCAAAACTATGCCATGGCAGACACAGAGAGCTTCAATATAGCACAGGTGATTCTCCACTAGCACGTGTTTCCACCCAGAGTACATCTACTGTACACAGAGAGTAGGAAATGAAAAGAAATGCTAATCCACACAACAACACAGCTTCACCAAGCAGTGAAGCGACACGAGGGTGTCAGTCAGGTACTTACAAGCAGGCACTGCACCAAAACGGGATACAGCAGGATGCAGAAGGACCAGGTACGTAACTCAGGCAGGGAAGGGCTCCCACTTTCCCATTTACAGAAACATAGAACAGTTTGGGTTGGAAAGGACCTTAAGCTCATAAAGTTCCAACCCCCTGCTGTGGGCAGGGATACCTCCCACTAAACCATGCCACCCAAGGCTATGTCCAACACAGCTCTGAACACCGCCAGCAGTGGAGCATTCACAACTTCCCTGGGCAACCCATTCCAGTGCCTCACCACCCTCACAATAAAGAGTTTCTTCCTCAGATCCAATCTAAACTTCCCCTGTTTAAGTTTGAACCTGTTACCCCTTGTCCTATCACTACAGTCCCTCATGAAGAGTCCCTCCCCAGCATCCCGACAGGCCCCCTTCAGATATTGGAAGGCTGCTATGAGGTCTCCACACAGCCTTCTCCAGGCTGAACAGCCCTAACTCTCTCATCCTATCTTCATAGGGGAGGTGCTCCATTCCCCCGATCATCCTCATGGCCTCCTCTGGACCCGTTCCTACAGTTCCATGTCCTTTTTATGTTGAGGACACCAGAACTCCACACAATACTCCAAGTGAGGTCTCACGAGAACAGAGCAGAGGGGCAGGATCACCTCCATGACCTGCTGGTCACACTCCTTTTGATTCAGCCCAAGATACAGTTGGCTTTCTGGGCTGCAAGCACACACTGCAGTCAGCTCATGTTCATTTTCTCATCAAACAACACCCCAAAGTCCTCCTAAGGGCTGCTCTGAATCTCTTCTCTGCCCAACCTGGAGCTATGCCTGGGATTGCTCCAACCCATGTGTAGGACCTTGCACTTGGCATGGTTAAACTTCATCAGGTTGGCCTATGTCAGTACCCTATGCATCAGCTGCCTGCAGTACTACTGAGGTACATGCAGGAAAAATACCTTGGGAAACTCAGGCTTCAAAGCATGATGTGTCTGAGATCATTCTCTTGTTCTGTTTCTCTTTATAGACCCAGACCTATGAAGGAAAGGCCTTGCTGACTGAAGCGATTTCTCTGCTGAGATATGCTAT
Source organism: Forpus xanthops (assembly GCA_032466535.1). Taxonomy (NCBI): domain Eukaryota; kingdom Metazoa; phylum Chordata; class Aves; order Psittaciformes; family Psittacidae; genus Forpus; species Forpus xanthops. The sequence continues at coordinate 1,541 of JASSUY010009339.1, read as the reverse complement.
TGGCATACAACTGGCAGCATTACACTAAATTAAAATGGAAAGCTTAGCAGTTACCTTCACTTAAATACAAAAGCATACACATACTCTGCTCTCAGTGAAAGAGCAAATAACAGAAAGTGTACATAACAACGACTTCTTCTTTAGCTGCAATAACAGCAATGTTCAGCAGTTATTGCCTACTGCTCCCAGGCCAACATATTAGTTCATTATTACACGGGAGTAATGGAAAGAGCTGAATAAACCAAGCACCCTCCTGCCACGCTTGCTGAGAGGACCTGCAGCATCCCTGGGCAATGCCCACTGCCCTGCACCATGCAGCAGAGTCATGCTTGCAGGAGCTGCTTCGTGATTCACTGCTCATAGTAAACCCCAGCCACAGATCCACACCAGATTAATGTATTTACTAGGCACCTGTATTTCATATCTCAAACCAAGCCCCACATCAACTAAGCCTGGAGATGCAAAGATTTTCCCCACAAAAGCTTGGAGGGCCTCAAAGCTCCCCTATCCAGCAGCATGCCCAGGAACATCCCAACCCAAGCAGGTTTAAGACATTCACACCTCAGATGCCTGGGTTTCAGTAGGAACGGCCTTGTTTCCCACACCAGCACCTTGCTGAGGACATCAGTTCCATGGACAGGCAACCCAGACAGGCTCCACACACAAATGCAGTCATCACCATGACAGAGGTGGTGTGCCTTGAACTCTTCCAAACAACTCTTCTCAGCTCCTATTTACTATCTAGCTCAGGGAAGTGGAATAAACCTACCAGGTGAAGCAAGAACCCAAAGACCAGACACTGTAATTGCTCATGTTCTGGCTGTAAAGCCCCCTTACGAGCCTATGCCTAACTTGACTGGCAGCTCCTTCTGTGTCTGGAGTGAAGGCAAGAGGAACAATTATACTATCTCAAATCATCATTATTGTTTCAATGATTGCATTAGCATTCTCCAAGCATAAATGGTCCACAAAACATTCAAGGCAGACATCTAATGATGGATTTTCCCCACAGAGAGAGCAATTCCTCTAAGCAATAAAACAGTCTGTGAGAGATCCTGCAGTCATAAATCTAGTATTTCTCATTACAAAATTTACATCAGCCACAAAGTGATTACTTCTGAAATTACAAACCCTCGTGGGCAGCATTATTAGTGGGTTACCAATTGCCATCCTCATGAGTCATGAGAAAAGAAGTCCAAGTCATAATAGCCCTGAAAAACCAAAATATCAAAGGAATTAATTGCCTTATTATAGACAGAAAGTTTAGGGCATCCATATAACAGGCACCTAGGCACCGACATACAAAGAACAGCTCTAAGTCCCAAAGGAAACGCTCAAACGTTACACAGGAAAGTGAACACAGCTTTGTCAGCTTTTCAATACATAGAATCATAGAATACTTAGGGTTGGAAAGGACCTTAAGATCATGCAGTTCCAACCCTGCAATGGGCAGAGACACTTCCTACTAAACCATGTCACCCAAGGCTATGTCCAACCTGGCCTTGAACACCACCAGTGATGGAGCATTCGCAACTTCCCTG
>JASSUY010009338.1:0-33272 GCA_032466535.1 Forpus xanthops | reverse complement strand
TCCCATTTCCCCGGGACTGGGGAAGAAAGAGGGGGGAGTGTGCAGAACTGTTTGAGGGGGGCCTCAAACCACGACAATTAGATTCAGAATTAATTCTTTAATTATTTAAATTGTATTCCTTTCAATAAAACAAACAGTTACAATAACAATTATCTAGGAATATTCGTATGGAAAAAGGCAATTTTGCATTAAGCACTTATCCAAATGTAATTTTACCTGCTTTTTTCCCTAATTCTAGGAAATATTCCAGAGAAATGCCTGATACCAAAGACTGATCTAATTAGCTTACCTGCTGTTTTTCTCCATTACATTATTATAGCTGTTGTCAGTCTGCCTCAGTGCAATGTCTGTGCTGGTTTAAAGAGCAAAGGGAATACATCTCTGCCAAGTGGGATTACTATGACTACACTGTAACCTGCATATATATGTGAGGAATGGTCTGACCAAATGTGATGCATACTTGACACTTTAGTAGTTTGGCCAGTCTGTCATTGTGTAATGGAAGTTTTAATTGAATAATTACCTGTCAGTAGAAACAGCAATCCTTGCTGCAGTGCAAGGCCTCCATTACCTTCTGAAGAATAACTGCAGGATTTAGCCTTTAATGAAACCTGCTGTCATTTCATACTGAAATGTCGATCTCACTTTGACTGCCACATAATTTTTGACTGTTTTTTTTGGCCATTGTGTAATTCAGAAGTTGAGGGCATGCTTCATATATAGTTAATTAATTACACATAACAGTTTGATCTCCATTTAGAAACTAGAAATATAAGACATTAAAAGACTACACATTTCATTGATTCTGTGAAGTTCAAACACAGGAACCTGCACACGCAGAGAAAACACTGGCACACGAAACACTTCATGCCAAATCTAAGTGATAAGTTAATATACTTTCAACTTGTTTAAGAAGCCATAATCATAGAATCATAGAATAGAATCATAGAATAATCAGATTTAAATTTTTATATCCAAAGAACACTTATTAGCACATACTGGAAAGGAAAATCCAATGCTACAAGGCAAAAAAATAATTATGTATGATAAGTGTCTTCACTTACCATAAAAAAGATAGTATCTGCGAATAATGTGATTTTGATTAAACAGGCTGGTAAAGTCAGAGACATTCAGAACAATGACTGTTAGATGACAAGAAAAAATTGGAATTTTATTAGCTTTAATATTAGTGAAAGTACTGATAAACAAATCCTAATCCATTGATATCGGTGGGAAACTTTCCAATACCTTCAATAGGTCCTAGGTTAGGCCCGTGTTTATTACTTCTACAAATGAAATTCAAAGTTCTGTGAATAAGTTTTGAAGTCTCTATTTCATAAAATTTTCTAAGACTTGAACTTGTTTTGCCTGCTCTTTTCACTGCCTTTTTATATTGCTAGTAACTGTAATGTAATAATGGCAACTTCTTTCTCTGCTCATTCTCTCTAAAAATAACCAAGCGAAAACAAACAACAAAAACCAAACCAACCAACCAATCAAACAAAAAAAAACCCAAAACAGGACAACTTTTGATTTTCAGATTTTTTCTAAAGTAAACATGTTTATCTACCATTTTTGACTAGTTATTTTCCTACTTGCAGATTCTGTGGAAATATATCAGGCTTACATATCTGTGACCTGTCAACAATAGAGTTTAAACCGGGGAGTTTAGGTGTATTCTTTATATGCCTTGTAAACTCATGAAGACTGAGATAAGGTGGCTTCCACAGGCATTGAGTTCTGTTATGCATTCTACAATTTAATAACACTTTAAATCTCCAAATACCACCATGCACTTTATTCCATCTGTCATAGTAGCCCATGTCAGAAAGGATCCTGACGTACAGCTATATGAGAAATTGGTATTAAACCAATACTGTAACTTAGTTCAATCTGTCCGTAAGTGGATATAATTTATTTAATAATTGCTCTAATGCTGAATTCTCATTCAGAAATGTGTCCTGTCTGTTCTGTAGATAGCTAGTAATGTAACCCAGAATAGTTCACGACACAACAGCAATACTTCTAAACCGTTGGTTTTAGGTTGAGATAGAACATTTCTGGACTTCTTTTTGTACTATTCAATGAAAAACAAAGAAACAGAGGCCATGTGCATATACATTTTTTTTTTTTCTAAAATGCTATTTTATTCATTTGTGGCTCTGTTTTTCATGCTTTTATTTAGTTTGATATTGATGCATAGAATAAAACAGAAAGTGAAACATAAGGTTTGTGCATGTCAATTTGTCTGCCGAAAAGCTAGCATTTGCAAATTTAATATAAAATACCCCTGAAATATCAGTAAATATTGGGCCTAAAAATCAACATTCTTTGTCTATTTGTATTAATAGAAGTGGTCATGTGCTCTAGGTGTAATGTACAAATAAGTCCATCAGTTTTAAAACTTGGATCAAAAGTGATGACATATGACAAATTATGTGAAATGAGAACTTGCTATTATGTACATTTAGGAAGAATATGCACTAATCACTAAATGGTTTGCATTAGGAATAACTGTCTAGCGTCCTGCTTTCTTCATTTTGCAAGCAGATAATGTTAGAGAAATCACAGGGCAAGGTAGTATGAAATTCTGTAGTTCTGACTATTTGGCTTGAATGTATTTCCAACAGAAGCTAAACAGAAGTAGATGGTTATTATCACAAGTCGATGTAACTTGACAGATTTCTGCAAAGTTATTTTTTTAGACTACTGGAAGAAAGAAATTCACCAGTGTGAATTCACTTTACTAACACTAAACTCAGCTGGCGCAGATTAATTTAGATCATTGATACCAAAACATGAACATAAACTATCAAAATTACCTATTGGCATGTTCTAAGGGGACCCAGGGCATTGGCATATTTTTTTTAAAAGTATCTGTATGATTGTCAGACTTGTTTTCTCTGTTAACTTTTCACATGGAAAGAGCATGCCATATGTAGTTTGTGGAAAATACTGAAAGTTGGATGAAGTCGAATAATAATAGTGATTCTTGTCAGCTCTCATTTATCTTCTACCTGAGGAAAGCAGAAATTATATTTCTAAGTACTCTCACAGTAAAAAACCTGTAAGGCTATCTGATGTTTTGATAGTACAGTAGTACTACTGTCTTCTCTGTGTAGCTGATTTCCACTAAGTCCTTGTTGTTTTCCTCTTTCTATTTTCATCTTGTCTATTAATAAATTTGGCTTTAGCTTTATAACTGACTAGGCTGCTGAAGTATATTTTGTATTTTTTTCTAGAAGTCTCTCTGTGGAAACACCTTAATATGCTTACTCTTCATTATGCATCTGTAACAGAGATTTGGTCCAACATTCAACATGGCACAGGAATGAAAGACCCATTGGCAAAATGAAAAAGCCTATTCAACCGTAGAAAGTCCTAACACCCTCAGTGGATTTAGTTTTTTGAGCTTTGACATCATAAAATATTACCAGGCAGATGTTGTTTTATGTGGTGGAAAAATAACGTTTAGTTGGTATTTGTAATATTTGTTGTTCTCTGTAGAATCCTACAATTTTTTTTTTTTTTTTTTTAATTATCACATGTTTACATATGCAAAATAAGAACTCCAAGGCTTTGGGTGTTCAAATAAAAAATAAAAAAAAATAGAAAACTGCTCTTAGGAAAGAAGTTCTTAGGGACATTCTGTTCAAGTAACAAAATATAGGTAATACTTTTTTGCCTAGTTCCTTTTCTAGTACAGATGCAGGTATTTTTTTAACAGGGGTGTTTTATTAATGTATAGCATGTACTATTGATTGTGATAATAATATTAGTTTCAAAATTAAAATATTATAGAAATTGCATCTTTCCCAGGATGCATCAGCTTAACTCTATTATCCTTGACAGCTGTGTCCACTTTCAGCTTTTCTAATGTGGATCCATTTATCTGATGTGACAAGTGTAGTGTCCATTGTGTTAATAGGTGTATAACTACATTCTAGACTCATAGCATGTAAAAGGTCTTATCCTCAAACAGCAATGCTGCTGCTGTTTCTGCTTTTCCTGCTTTTAGAAGGCATGACTGCTGACTCAGAACTAATTGTAACCAGTGAGCTGTCAGTGACAAATACCCATTACACATGCTAGTACTAGTTCAGAAGGTGATATTTTAATCTACTACTCCCCCTACGGCATCCCTACATTGAGAGCCTCCTTCCTTCCTTGCCTTCCTGCCATCCCCATGCTAATACAGGATATCATAGTCTGTATGAGAATTATTTTTTTTCCTGCATATTTTAATCCTTGCTTTACTGAGGAGCAATGTGATCTTCTTAATTGAATTTCCTCTAATTCACATAAATAAATATAACGGTTGACATCACAATGTTACTCTGACTACTGGTTGTTTCAAGGTGTGCTCATTTAAAGGGCTAAAAATTTTGCTTTTTTCTTTTTTTTTTTTTTAAAAAAAAAAACACTGTTAATCTGACTATCTTTAAAACCTTGTGATACAAATATTCCTAATAGATAGCTGGTTGATTGGATTTTGAAGTATGATTTTCTTCCTTTCATATACACAGTTAAAATACAAGGTATTCAAATCCTGAGGTTAGTTCTAATACAGAATGAGAGCTGCATCACCCCATACAAACAGTTGCTACCTTTAAGCAAATCAGTGGCCTGCTTGATTTCCAATGTCACATGGCGTAGTGAAGAAATGGAACAGAATACTAAAGCTGTCTTTATTCATCTTTCTTTTTCCTGAAGATCATTGGAAACTTACCTGTTTTTGGTACTCTGCGTATCTTCTGTAGTGACTGACAGTGATGAAAGCATAAATATACAGCACTTCTATAACACAATAATTATTAGTTTTGACAATAAGATGCAATATCAAGAATGAATATTGATGTGCTACCACATCTATAAGTTTACTCAATGCAATTAAAAAATTTTCATTGATATAGTAGTTCTGTAAATCATTAAATATTATAAAAATAATGTATGTTAACATAAATATAATTGCAAATATAATAGTGAGTATTTTCAAAGATAAAAGAAATTAGGTTATTATAAGCAACCTCCAGATAACATGTATTCCTCAGATGGAAAATACTCTCAATTGTTTTTTGTCATATTTAAGAATGTAATTTATCATTAAAAGGAAGTCCCTGAAACTGTCTTACAATGTTCACTCTACTAAAACCAGATGAGTTTTAGAGAATGTAAATCAGGACAAAGTTAGTTTTATAATTAAACTTGTAAAATTTCAGTGACAACTGTTTCTACATTTTAGTTCCTCATATGCTTTATTGATCAATACATGCTTTTTATAATGTAAAACTTCTCAGAGCATAGAGAAGTTATGCTGGTTCTTGTAATTGGTACAGTGCTTCTGCAATGCTTCTTCAATGGAGTGCACTTGTAATGTGCATTATCTGTATTGCTAGGAGGAGCTCATTACCAAAATCAAACTAAACAAATCAATTGAGGTTCACTGAAGTCTTTAAATTACTAAAGATCACATAAAACGTAATTTTATTACAACTGAATTGTTTAGATGTCAGCTTCTTTGCAGCCTGTAATACAAATAAGCTCTTCTTATAAATGTGCCAGAGCAACAGTTAAGTCAGTGTAGTATCTTTTTGGCAGTGAGACCTGTTTCTTCAGTTTCTTGTATTCTAAATATTTAATGCAGCTAAAATTTCAAGTGTTGAATGTCTAATGTTAGGTGCCCAAATAGGTAGAGTCAGAGTACAAGATCTACCTTTACTTACTCGTAGGATAACTTAATTAATGTCTTAGGTCTTCCAATATATGTTTACCTAGTCATCTGCAGACAATGAGTACAGACATCCCAAAAAGGCATTTTACTGTTATTTTGCAATCTTGTATTTTTTTAGGGTGGCACAAATGTTCACTATAGCTGCCTTTCTTTCTCCATTAACTACAATGTGTTTAGAAAAGCTATCCCACATATAAAACTAATTTTTAATGACTATCTACAAAGAATTGCATTTTCAATTAATAGTTTCTCAGTGTTATTTTCCACAGAGTTTCTGGTAAGAAACATGCAATAAATATAGGAAACTTTGGTTTAGGAATGTCTGGCCATTTGGGTGAATAATGTTTCTAAAAATTAGTTTAGTTGTTTACTGGTAGCACACCTGGCTATTTTCTTTTATGTTTTCATGTGTACAGCATTTTCCACCTCTTCCCCCAACTTTCTTTTCCATGCATCTGAGATAATAATTTGCATAACTGTAGGCATAGAACTAATTTCTTGAGTCTCAGACAATTAATTCAGGAGAATGGGGGATAAGACTCAGAATGTTGAGAATTTATTAGTAATTTACCAGACTCCCCTGTTGAATAAGATAACACTGATTTTGACTAGATTAAGTTGTAGCACTCTGCTTTCTTGTTAGGTCATGTTTACCTTGCAATCAGGATGATCATACACAAGTAACAAGGCTCATTAGAAAAAAAAAGAGTATTTGCCTTCTAAGTAGATATTGGGAAGGAAAAACTTAAAATAAAACATATGATAGTCCTGTGTTTACTGTCTTTAGTTAGAGGTTTGTCAGTGTTCAGTGTCCAATTAAAAAAAAAAACAAGACATAGCAAACCAAACCAAAACCAAAACAACAACAAAACCCAAACAGAACCAAGCAAAAAAAATCTAAACACATAAAATTCAGTAAAATACAAAAATACTTTATGGCACAAAATGTACATGAAATAAAATGAACATCACCACATCAGCAAAAAAAAAAAAGAAAGTGAATTACAGCTGCAAAAAAAATTACTAAAGCCATATTTTTTGACTGCTTTTCATTCATTTCATTCACTGTCTCTGCAAAAACAAAGCAACACCCCAGCCAGGGAGGCTGTTTGTCCTCCATGTTTAAATGTACTTGGGACCAGAAGGCAGTCACTTCCTCCCCAGTCAATGGGTAGATTGTAATTGATAATGTTGTAATAGTTGATTAAATTTATGCATTCTTTTAATTTATTACAGTGTAATTTACTGATTTCTATGAAATTTTAATATTGCCAAACTTAGCAGAAGAAATCAAATGATTGTCTGGTGTAACAAATATTTATATTCTGAAATCAATAACAACATTGTTACCTTAGGGTGAAAAACAAGTTCAATTCTTACCCACTTCATCTATTTACATGGGTAGCATAGTATGAAGATGTACTATGAAGATGCAGTAGGAATTGCTTTTTCTTTATTCATTCTTAGTTTAATCTGAGAGATTGATGGAAACCTTATCTATCTCCATTATCTTGAATCTGTGGGGAAGATATTAAGATGGGCATGGAGAATGGATTATCCTGCGATGCAAACAGGATCCTTGAATAAGGTCTATCATGGGGACTGCATGAGGAAGTTGATTAGATGTAACAAAAAAACAAAAACAAAAACAAAAACTCATTTCTCTTAGCAAATTGCAGGGATCTACAGCACAATTTGTACATAACACAGAGTTGAGCCAGGGTTACTGGAAGAAGCAACAATGGCTTTTACAAAGAAAGTGGACTGATTTTTATCTCATATCATATTCTTCTGTAAGGCTGAGTGAAACATGAAAGAAGAATATGTATATAAGTGATCACTAAGCTAAATTACGCAAAGTCCTGTTTAAGGTGCTTTGTGGCCTTCCTGCAAGATGTACTACAACTACACACTTTGAAAGAAACTCACAGTCCAGAAGTACATTTCATTAAACTTTTCAGTTTGGAAAATAGAAGGCAGATTTTAGAGAGCTTTCATTAAGTCAATCAGAACTGGAAAAAAAATATATAACAAACTATTATTTATAGAATAAAATAATAAGCAACAATGTTAATGCAAACATCTTGCCAGATCTTACTATGGTGCAAATACGTAGATATTTTCTGTGCAAGTTTTCTGTTGTATTTTACTTTAAAACGAATCTCCTTATCCCAGATCATACTCTTGCCACATTAAAAGATGTATTGTTTGTGCTTCCAAAATATGAACCTAAGAGAAAAATGTGTCTATCTTGTGAAAAAAAAAAAAAAAAAGAACAATTTAAACTATAGTCTATTTGATGGTGGTTTAAACTATAATTTAAAGCTTGGTGGTACCTAGCGTATCTTTTCTCTTCCCCTCTGAAACTGTTATTAACTTTCATTTTTTGTGACTTGACTTCCATTTAAAAGCTTGATCTCATTAAAAAAAAAAAAAAAAAAAAAAAAGAAAAAAATCCATGGTTTAGTACATGAACCAAGAAACTTTGTTTTGATCCTGTGAGGATCAAAACAGACATCTTCCACAGAGGATCTCCAATAAAGCATTTTTTTTTCTTCTGTCCTTACAACACTGTCTTACACTTTTGCACAAACATAATTTCAGAGTATTTGTCTACTCAATTTTTTAAAATAAGTTTCTTCTCTGAAGAACTGAGTGGGTTTTAAGCTTCACTGAAGTATTTCATATATAGACTATCTTCCATAAAGGTAAATTGGTTTCTCAAGTTTCTCTTTAAAGCCTTTCTTTCAACACTTTCCACAAGGGAAATATTCCCTATTCTTTGGTTTTGTTTTGTTTTTTGTTTGTTTGTTTGTTTTTTGTTTTTTGTTTTTTTTTTGTTTTGTTTTGTTTTCCTCTGCTTGTTTTCCTTCATAATATTCCTTTGCCATCTTAACACAAATTATGGCATAGTTGTCCAGAAAGCAAAGGGAAACAATTTTCTTTAATGAAAAATCTCCCTATCTGAAATTAAAGGTCAAATTTATATTCTGATATGCAAGAGCATGGCCTATTCTGTAAAGCTTAATTTGTCTTTCTTCGAATTAGATGTTTTGGGGACTTCTGCCTGTCTGGAAGATCAAGGACAAAAATCAAAGCTCTTAACTTACAACTATAACAAGTGGAGAAGAGGGCATTTTGTTTACAGTGCTGATTTGCCAACTCAGAAGCCAGCTCAGCTGATTAAAATTTAGCAGGTTCTATTTGCAACAACCCAGTGTAGAAATGTTTTTTAATTATAGCTTGTTTTATAACAATGGATAGGATCTGTAGCCAAATCTGTCCCTGTGAGACGTTCAGCAATGGAACAATAGTATAATTATTTCTTGGATGCCTGATTAGCAAAAACAATGGAATAGTTGTACAAAGCTTGAAAGTCTGGTTTTCAGAATAAACCAATCTCACCATGCAAAAGCTCCTCTTAATGCTGATTTCTGTAACTTGCTGTTTGATTCAAACCCATAATGGGAAGTAAAATGCATTTTACAATCTAGCATACAATGGAAAGCACTGAACAGTTTTTGAAAACCTGTATACTTCCTACATTAAAGTTCCATTTCCAACACAACTCTCAACTCATCTGCTGCTGCAGGACGTTTCAAACACTTGAAATCACAAGACACAATGTTTCCTCTGCATCAGAATTTCAGCACTCAGGACCACAACATAATTTACTCTGTTTACAGCGCACTACCTGCCTGTGTATGAGAGTTTCTGGAAAATAAGGCAGCAAAAAGCTATCTCGCAAGGAATGTCCAAACCTCACTGGTACTGGTCCAACTTCTCTAGAAATCCATGCTGTGGTAGAATACCTACCAATTATTTTGCTTAAGTAAGGATTTCATTATTCTATCTTTAATGCTCTATGTCAGTTTCAAAGTAATAGATTTGTATGCAGTGAATACAAATACTCTTATCAGAATACATTTCATAAAACTAGGATTGTTTGAAATAAAGCATCTTGTTACAAAATTTTGCTTTCAGCACTCAAAAGTTATGAAACTGCTTCAAATGTTTCTTGAGTTTTCCTTTAATTTTCAGTTAAAATTCACAGAATCACAGAATTACTGAGTGGTTGAAGTTGGAAGGGACCTCTGGAGGCCATCTGGTCCAATCCCACCTGATTAAGCAGAGATGCTGAGAGGTTATTTTCTAGGATCACGTCCAGATGGCTTTTGGACATCTTCAAGGAGGGAGACTCTACAGCCTCTATGGACCACTTGTACTAGTGCTTAGTTACTCAGCAAAAGAGTGTTCCCTGATGTTTATAAATTCCTGTGTTTCATTTTGCATCCATTATTACCTGCCCTGTCACTGGGCACTACTGAGTTCCTTGTACCAGGGAAACAGAAGTGAGAAAAACAGGACAGAAGACTATGAGGAAAGGGAAATGATGAGACTAAACCACTTTTTTTAAATGTTTCTAATTTCTCCAAATATTGTAATGAAGAAAAACGCAATGTTGCATCAAGCACAGATTCTTCTTTTTTGTGCTTAATCTAAAAGATTAAGAATATTCCCACCCTCCGTCATCCATTCCTCCTTTCCACCCATGAGAACTTGTTGATATTTTTATTGGCATTTTCAAATACCACAGGTGTTACTTATATTCATTAATTCTACAAATTAAAATTTGTAGAAAGCACCAGGTATGCGTTTGGTTTCATTGTAGCAGGAAAGATGCAGCTAGACCAGTTTCATGCATGGTTGATTTAATGTAATTTTGGTTGTTACTATGATTAAAGAAAGTATCAGCTGGCTGACCACCTGGTATGAAAACAATAAAAACACCCTGTGATCCTATTATGCTTGGACTATCCTTTTATCAGCACGAGTTTACTATCCTTTATCACCATATCAGAATTAATTCTTCTCTATACCTCTTGTGGTTGTGAAGTCATGCTTCACCTTGATGAGCTCTACAGAGTCTGCTGCAATAAGTGATTGAAAGAAGAGTGATTCTGTGTAACTGGTACCAATTGTGGTCCTGATTTCTAAATGCAGCCCAGGTTCAAAAACATACTGAGACAAATTGTTCTGAATTATATATTGAAATTACTTTGACACAGGTTAAAGACTTATTATTTTGACTGAATTTTCCTTTCCCTTTTGGGTTTCATGTAACAATAATGTGATATTTCCTGATTAAAAATAAAGACAATTTTTTTTCAGGAAAAAAAAAAAAAACAACAAGCAAACAAACATTTTCGCCTCACTAAATGATATTTTATGATATAATATTTCAGAGATTTTAGATTTGGATTTTAGCCAAATGTTTTGGATCTGAACCATGCACAACCCCATCTCATGCTGTATATAATCCTGCATATGTTGTAGCATAGTTAAGATTGTAATTACTTGTTATCACTAGTACCAGTATTTTACCAACTCATTACTCAGAATAACTTGATTTCATCTTCAGGTTAAAAAAAAAAAAAATAAAAATAAAATTCAAAGCTGCACTTGGTTGCAAAAGGGAGAAGACAAATGCAGACATAGTCTAAGAATGTTGTAGGATTCCGTTCTGAGAGAAGAATCCCTGTTACTATAGTAGAAACAAGAAATTCGGTGTATAAGTGAGGGACTCAGCACTTGATCAGGACCATCAGTCACAGCCTTTGTGCTGAATGCCAGTTGCTGGGGTCAAGTGCCTGTATCCTCCCCAGACCAGGTGTGCATGATGTCTCAGTGTGGATTCACTGGCAAACTCTGAGCTGCACCAGCCAGCAAGTAGAAAGCATTGGTTTTGGGCAGAAGTATCAGACTGGTGGAGGGTCTGTGCTGGTGTCTGTGGGGTACCTGTGAATGTGAGATACCTCTGGGATGAGTGAGTGCTGTGTGTGTGCAGTGAGCACCCAGCTGGACCAGACCAAGAGTCAGGGACCTATGAGTCTGATAAAGGGAGGCAGGGATCTGGACAGAGATGCTGGGCAGGCAGAGGAGCTGTGCTGGTACTTGAGGGGGTTAACAAATGTGGATGTGCTTGTGAACCTGAGGAGTGTGGTGTGTGAGCTGCACTAGTGACCTTGTGCGTTTGCCAGCCCAAGAGGATGAGGGGCTGTGGCTGGTTTTGCTGAGCCTGGTGTGAGTCCTGAATGTGGATGCTGCTGAAAGCAGCACCTGGTCTGTGACTGTCTGTGTGTTTTGTGTATGTGTCTGGGATTTGTGCTGTTTTGGTACTGCAGCAGCTTTGCTAGTGCAAAGGGGAAAGTGGCAGATATATCCCTCAGCCTCGGCAGATACTCATTTCCCTGGCATTGAGCTGGACTATAGTGTCCAGGAAGGAGGGCACTTGGACCAGACAGCCAGAGGAGATGTCCACATATCATATTACTTAACACCATCATAATCTCTCAGTATGCTGAGTGACAGTCTTCCCCTGTAATTAATATGATATGCCTAAACCTAAGTATTTGCTTCTAGCCTGTCTTTGTAGAAGGCTTTTTCCCCTCATTATTTTGATGGCACAGTTTAGTCTACAGTTTCTAGACAGAGTTGCTGTTCACTCATCATCTCTGGAACTGGATAACTGTTTACTTGACATATAGATTTATAGTTTGGATTTAAAAATTTATAGCATTATCAGCAAAGAAGTTGCTAGTATTGGTGTTAGGCCTGTGCCACTTTATTGGCTGACTGGTCCCAGTCAGTGTTGAGTTATAGCATATTTTGACTCGTATGAGGATCATTTGCTAGCCAAGATCTTTATTTTTAATACATAACTCATGAAATTAGCCATTTTTTTGTAATTATATATTTTGGTTTTTTTGTTTTTTTTTTTTTTTTGTTTATGTGGTCAGTTTTACAGGGGTTAATTAATTTTCAGAATCTTAAACAGAAATGTTCACATCCTCTCTTTAAGGATTTATTTCCTCAGTCATTCATAATTTCTCATAAAATTTTTTTTTAGTTAAAAAAGGAAAACAAAACAATCTCCTTTTCCTGTGCCTCTTGCTGATTTTCCTAGTGATGGGAATTCTTAGTTTGGAAAGCCAGATCTCTAAATCTGGGTTACTGAAAATAAATGAAGAAAGGTTTTATCTCTGTAGTTAGCTATATTTCTATTTTGTTCCTATTAGAAGGAAAATGCCTGCTAGCAATTCCAATAAAATTATTCAGGGTGGAAATTCTAGAATGAAAAAAAAAAAAAACAAAACAAACTGTAAGAAGGTAAGAAAACAAAAGTTTGCTTAGTGATAATATATAAAGTGATAGTATATAAACTTAGGATCTCTGTTGATGTAAATGAATACAATTCAGTGACTGAGAATATCTATTTGGTTTTGCTACTGCTGGATTCTAATCCTAAAGCTAGAAAAAGAACTTAAAAGAAAAATGCTAATTATAAAACCACAGCCCAGAGCAAGTAGTATTACATTTATTTCTATACTGAATTACACAGTAATCCAGAATTGACTTAATCAACTATGTCCACCCAAGGGAGATGAACAAAAAGAAACCTAGTAGAGGATATTGATCATTATATAAAATGATAGCAATTATCATTAACAAATAGCTTTTAATAAGAAAACATACAGTTAGTACTATTAACTTGAGATTTTCCTTGTTAAAGAAAAAAAAATTAGAGAAAAAGAGTCAGGGCCTGGTGTTTTTTCCATTGAGTTCAGGAAAACTTTAATTTTGGATGGCTACAAGACAACTGATATTATTATCTTTAAAAACAGTGATTAGTAGAAGATACTTGTATCTTCCTAATCATCTTTTCTCAACTGACTTTGTAGAAATCTGAATGTTTAGCTTTGATATAACCCATAACTTTCAGATGGCTAATAGTAATAAGAAAGTAACCACTAAACTAAAGAGTTATTAAGCTTAAGGTAAACTTTGCGAATTTCCTCTTCATGCTAAAACAATCTATTTAGCCAGACCACTCAGGCTCCCTGCTGCTGAAGCTGATTTTTGTGGGAAGATGTGCTTAGCTTAATTTAACCACTCTCTTGAGATACTCTTGAGCTAGTTGTTTCCGCTGCTTCAAAGATGCAGTATTTTGAACCATGAAGACCTGCAATATTCCTTTCATGAATACCACAGTTGCGGTTGCTAAACAATTTGCAGCAGTGCTATCAGTTCTAGAGCTCACAGGGAATCACTCTATCATTCTGTGGCTACAATTCACAAAGTCAGGTTATTTTTCCAGATGAGACAGGTTCAAATCAATAATGGTTGACTAATCCAGGTGTATACTGCAGGGTTTGGGGCTTGTTTTTGATTTTGGCTTTTTTTTTTTGAGATGACTGTGGATTTTGGTTTTGTTTTTTTAAATTTATATTTTGGTCTCTCATTGATAGTGTTTTTTGAAGAAAGTATGCCCTGCTTATTTTTCTTTCTCTTAAGAGAGTGAAAATTGCTCATACCATCATTACATTCTATGATTCTTTGCTGACCATTGTGATTGCACAGATATAATATCGAGTTTGATAATTGATGTCAGTTAATTTCCTTATAGATACATATTTATGTATCCTTCTATTCTTGCAAGATGACAAAATTTTTTATCAGTTTGTTTAACTTGGTGGATTTTTTTATCTCCAGTGTGAACAGTGATAGTACAGGTTTTAACCTCAGAAATATATTCTTACTATATTTTCTGATGTAATTAGCTTTTCATAACATAGTTTACAGCAGCTTCTGTTTCTCAGAGTTTTTATAGATCACACCTTTAAAATTATGAGAAATGTACCTAACTACTGACCACCTTCTTATGAGAAGCTTACTTCACAGATGAGCATGTGCAGACCTTTGAAATTTGGCTCTCCTGCCTGCCATCTTCCCTGGGTTGCTGTAAAAGCAAGTTAAAACAAAAAATACAACACGCAAACATGATAATAGGAATTGCCTCATATGCATTGCCAGGAATCTATTTGTATGTCAAAACCGTAAAAAAGTCAACATGCCAACAAACCAACAAATCACCGTCAATAAACCTCCCCCCCACCCAAAAAAAAAAAAAACAAAAAAACAAACAAACAAACAAAAAAAAAAAAAACAAAAAAACAAAACAAAAAACCCAAAACCAAAAACAAACAAAAAATAAAAAGTCAGGAGAACAGAAGAGCACTAATCAGTGTGTCTGTGCTCTTCTTTGTAGTCCCAGCGCCGTGTTACATTTCACCTCCCTGATGGCTCCCAGGAAAGCTGCAGTGACAGTGGTCTGGGAGACCACGAGCCGGTGGGTGGTGGAACCCTGATCTCACACCCTCTCCCTCTGGTTCCGCCGCAGGACGAATTCTACGACCAGGCTTCACCAGACAAGAGGACTGAAGCTGATGGCAACTCCGATCCCAACTCGGGTGAGTCACCATCTGTTTAAGTTGCTTTATAACTTAGTTACTTTCTTTTTCTATCCCTTTGAGCTGTGCAATGGTAGAGATGTTTTTAAGCATGTGCATGAATATTTGGTCATGTTAGCTCATACAGTAGTTTGCCTGAAGTGACATATTGTAACTTCAGTGTAGAAATCCAGTGAGAAAAAACAATTCCATACTAATTGTACAGTAAGTGAGAGCAGCTGAATAAGGGTATCCTACAAGGTAGCAAGCTTTTCTTGATGAATGGAGTGATGTTGGTATCTAGCATTGGATATTGGTTTAGGAAAGTCATTCTGAATACAAAAGAGCAAGGATACAGAGTCAGACTAATGTAGAAAACAGTGAATCAGTGAAGCACTGAAAGCTTTCAAGAATTCACATTTCTTTTACACACCTACTATTCCCCCTTCTAGCAACAAGACACACAGGGTTTCCTTGTTAGGTTGGAATGGCATGATGTTCTGCTTTTTTGTAACTGTTGAATATGTATTTTCATACAAATATATGTCCAGTTTTTCTGATTTGGGGATTTCTGCCTTCTTCTTTCCTTTTCCTTTATATACCTCCTATATAATACCTTTACATTACTGCAGTGCTTTTGTGACAGTCAGTACTGAAGAATGAAGTGAGGACTTAACCAATACTACAAGTAGAATTTCAGCAACTGTGAATGGGCTGACTCTTGAGGAAGAATGTATATCTACTTAAGCAAGTGAGGAGCTTAAGTGGAATTATCCTGTTAATTCTCTGACCACATATGAGATGTGTGAAAGATTTAACAAGATCAGAGAGGAATTTTAAGGCAGTATGGCATATTGGCAGTGTCACATTGGCTTCACTGACTGTGAATTGCACATCTCTTCAGAATGTGATATAAAAATCCTCCAGGATTTAGGAAAATTGAGCTAAGTAAACTTTATACACATTATTAAAGATGTGTTTTTTTAGAAATTTTGTCAAGTACATTGTGCAAACATAGTGTATTAGTCATGATTATCTATTCATACCTGATGCAGAGACTAACAGAAGATCAGACAGTGACTAAATGCTCTTAAAAGCTATATGAAAAGTTTTAATATGTCTGTGGGTACACCTGGTTTTGCATTGGGAATGCTAAATTTATGGCAAATTTATGAAAATCTAACCATCAAGCTGTACTGATGATCAGTGAATTATTGAATTATAGTTTTTTCCACATTCATCAGGCTAAATTAGGACACACATTGAAATAGTGCATTCCAGATCTCATCAAGTCTCACAAAGTAAGAAGGGAATGATATGGTCATTACTGTGACAGAAATCATCCTAGGGAAACCTAAGTCAGGAAGGGAGGGATGGTACTCATTTGATGAATTTGATTTTTATATCTTACTCAGTATCAAGCTATTGCCCAGGCATTGTGTCAAAAGTTATTTTGCTACTGGAGGCACAATTTTTTGGAAGAGATGTGAAATAGATTTTAAAGTAGTTTATGGTTATTGAAAATCCTGTGACAATTTTCAGCAGATAAAAATGCTAACTGGTTATTGGGAAAAATTACTTTGTGGATATTTACATATGTTCATGGTTAAAATAACAGATGTAATACCATTTCAACATTGTATTCTTTGACACTTCTAAACTGAATTTCTAGTTGTATTTCAGTGAAAAGTTAAATGGGTATATTTAATGGTAGATGGAGTTTCATTTCAGTGGCTATTTAAGAATTACTGTTTATGAAAGTACTTGGGGCATGCTGAGGTGAAAGATGCAACTATAAAGTAAGGAATAAGTCTTAATGGAGAGTCACAGTGTTATCATGTACATGTACCACTGCTAGTTTGGGATTATAAGTGTGGCAGAACAATATTTTATTTTTATTTTAAAAGTTTCAACTGAAGAGGAAAAAAAGTGCTTATGGGAATTATTTCCTAATGTTTTTCAAAAAATAGTCTACACTAAAAATAGAGATTTGTCCCACTGCATTTTTATAAAAGTTTATTCTAAGTAAAAGTTTGTTTCAGCTCACAAGAATATGATATTAATCTTGATAGTAAAGTCTTTACCTCATGGTGAGAGCGATCTTGGTTAATGGCTTTAATGCTCAGTGAATTGTGTGATTTATTATTGTACACTGTGAAGTTATATGAATAAAAATGCAGCCATTGTATCTCAATATTAGTATGCTGCTATTTTAATTATATTTGAAGAGTAATCAAGGGCCAGGTCTTCAAAACCTGAAACAGGAAAAGAAAAAAAAAAAGCTAAATATATCAATAACTTATTACACAAAGGCATGAGAAACATTATTGCCATATCTTCTTGCAATCATTAGCTTCTACAGAGACACAAGAGCTACAATTACATGATTTAATGAAAGATGTGTACACAGTGAGAGTATATTAATCTAGCTAATCTTAAAACAATAAGATCTCTAACTTGGGGAAACTGAAATGAAGAGAGGCACCAATGACACTGGTATTGTTTGCCACATACCTTCACTGTGGTTTTGAAGGAAAGTTGGCCAGATAGAAATATGAAGTAAAAGATAATTTTTTTTTTATATGAACTTTTAGAATCATTTGTGTAGTCCAAGTTTGATTTGTATCACTCAAAGCTGTCTTCATTGTCAGAGGACTGTGATGTTAACCTGCCAGTCAGTTGCAACTGCCTGATATTTCACCTTTGTCTCATTTACACCCTCATATGCTTTACAAAAATTCTTTCATCAGTGAGCAACAATTCATTGTGTTTAGAAACAGCAAAACATTACTGAGTGACACCAGCGCTGAGGTTTTGTTATGCATTATTAAGTGATAATAACAAGTAATTCAAATTTACTAAAGGAAGTCTCATTATTCAATAGTCATGGTTATGATGATTTAATTTTGCATACAATATTGATTTGCAAAGCAAGCCTTGTGTATGTTACGGCATCTTATTGCATTTAAATGCAGTGATTAACAACCTTAGTGTTTTCTTGCTGACCATGACTTTGTCAGACGCATGGGACAATAGGAAGAGAAAGCAGCATAACATATTTGGCTACACTGTCACAATAATGACAAAAAAAAGGTTTGTAAATATTATACCATTGAGAGTCTGTAAACAAAGCAAAATAAGGCATATGCTTAGAAGGAGATTCTATAATTTTCTGAAAATCAATGCTTTGAAAAATCTGAACTGTTCTTTGGTGTGTGGAATGCTGATCTTATATGTACTCCAAAGGAACACCATCTTTTGCATTTGCTAGGTGTGTATATAACAATTCCTATGAGAACTAAAGGAAGATATCAGTTGACTAAAGTTCTTTACCTTTTGTTGTATCAGATAACAGTGCAGAAAACATAAAGTTTCTTTAGCATCTAAAAAACCCAAAAAGTCGCTATAGGATTGTATTTATTGGCATGATTTCTTAGCCTGTCTTATTACCAAAATTTCTGCGTTTTAAAGATTTTAAATGTGCGTATTAGGAAGTGCGCATTTAACTAAAACATTTTCTTTATCATCAGTTATGGAAGTGTACAGCTGTCTGATGTATTTTAATGTGGATTTTTTCTTCAGTAATTATGCAAAATTGTGTTTTTCTTTGCCAACTGTCAGGTGCAGAATGTTATTTTTTACTATTATATGTGTGCGTATTGTAGACATAAAAAACCAGCCCACCATATTAGTGAGGAGTTTAACTGTGGCTTTAGTGAAGGTTGTCAGGGACTTAAATTTAGATTGGAATTGTTAATGTATCTGAGAGTTTCATGCAGCAGAGCTGTGCGATAGAACTATATGAAGGAAAAATGTGCCTCCTAGTGTAAAGAAGGGGAAAAATACAGTTTAATGAAAATTCTTGATAAACCACATTTTGATAGCTGCAAGCTGTGGATGTGATTAATTTTTCTTCAGAGGTAGAGGAATAGCATATATTTAGTAGAGCGCTAGACCTGCTCTAGGGAGAAAGCCTACTATACACTGTGGATGAATCTATGCAATAATTCCAATGGTTTAAAATCAGACAGGAATATAATATTTATGTCTTCTGCTGTTTATAAAACTAAGTGCATGCCTAATTACTACACCTCATGAATAAGTAGTATCAATATATGTTACATAACACAAAGTAATATCTTTACAAAAATAAAAAGCTGTAGAAAATATCGTAACTAAAACAATTAGTAAGGATGACCTTCAAGTAGAATATTCTATTATGTCCTAAATTATTAACTGTGAATTACAAAGCAATTCCATATTCTTGGAAATAATTTTATAATGCTAGCCTATCAATAATACCCTTTTGAGGATAGCTTTTTTTGTTTCCAGTACATTGCAAATTTTATGGATAAATGTGGCTGATAAATACCTGAGTTTCCACATTTTAATAAACCTAATACTGTGGTACTTTACCCAGCTGATGTCAGAGTTATTGAATAATACCATAATTCCAGTAATAAGTAGGAATATGTCTGTGGCAGTGGTTTAATTATGATTAAAGTTCAGAGTAAAGGCAAGACTGTCTTGTATTGCACTTGGTCATATGATAAGATCCCATGTGGAGAAGCTAAGCCTTTCATGCAAAGAGCTTTGGTTTTACAGCGTCGCTATCATTACACCCAGTGGGTAATGGCAATGTAACCTTGCGGGCATACCCTCTGCTTAATTCTGCCTTTCATTTTAGTGCCTCAGAAATTTCTTGTCTTACTTGGTAATATTGGAGTCCATAGCTGAACATCCTAAGGTGTAGGAAGAAATATTACTCTGTTAATGCTTAGCTTCAGATAAATCACTGTCCATAGTTATTCTTGTGTTTTTATAATATGAGAGTCTATGTGAACTAAAATAGGAACATTTGCCTTTGAGTCATTTCCTCCATTTCATTAAAAACAAGTTCATACCTCACACAGAATCTAACACTGTCACATTTAGCTACAGGCAAGTAGGAGTAAGAAAAACTGGAGTCAAGTTGTGAATTAGCCTACTGAAGAGCTATAAAGTAGTCTGAAGTTTGAATTCAATCTTAGCTCTTGCACTTCTTTCTTTAAGAAGATAAAATCTGAAAGATATAAGAGATATTGCTATCTCTTTAACTTCTCTGTTGCCTCATTAGAGTGAGAATTTTAAAATTGTCTTAGTTTAGAAAAGCCACTATGTTACATCTGTTCATGTTTTACTCTCTTTTCCCCCATGCCCCAAAGCTAGTTGAAGAGTAAATCAGGGTGGCATAGCCATTGAATATGCAGCAAGATAACCTGTCCACTGTTTCTCTAAGATGTACATCTAATGTGTCTGAACTTTCTGCTGCTGCTGCCATGCAAGATAAGATGGTCCTCAGATACTCAGGACCTCAGCAGTGAGCTGAAAAGGATTGATGGGGCATTTGGACTATCCAGACTCATACGAAAAATTTAGAAGGGTTAATAGGATTGAAGGATGGAGAAAGTTGTGCATTAGGAGAAAGCTGGTGCCTGTGACAGGCATCTCTGATGAAACCTAGGACAGTTTAAAACTACCATTCCTTTGCTGGTGTGCAACTAAACATTACCTAGTCAAATCTCTGCTGTAAAGCAGTACGTAGAATTTCACACAAGGCTTCTTAAAGTAAGGCTGTATTTTGAAATAGTCCAGTGATCTATTTCCTTTGGTGTTTGTATTGGGTTTACATGACAAGGTTGTGGGAAGCGGTGTCTGCAGGTGATGCTTCTATGAAAAGAGACCAGAGGCTGCCCCCATGATAGACAGAACCAAGTCCTGCTGACTCCAGAAAGACTCACTCTTGCCTGAAGGTGCTCAGCATCTGGGAGAGAGGAATAAGAAAAATGTGTGAGAAACAACCCTGCAAGCCCTAGGTCAGTGAAGAAAGAGGAGGGAGATGGTACTTCAGGCAGTGGAGCAGAGATTCCCTTGCAGCCTGTGTAGAAGACCATGGTGTCTCTCTCCTGCAGCCCATGAGGGAGTTCACCCCAGAGCAGGTAGATATGTCCTGAAGGAAGCTGTGACCTGTGACAAGCCCATTCAGGAGCAGGCCTCTGTCAGGAACAGTGGCCCCTGTAGGTCTCGCTCTGAAGCAGTCTGTTCCCAAAGTTCTGGACCCCATGGAGAGACCCATGCTGGAGCAATTAGTATGAGGTCTTTGGAAGGGACCTCATACTGCAGCATTGGAAGAGTGTGATGTTGGTGTCCATAGTTTAGACATGGTGTTCAAATCATAGAATCATAGAATAATTAGGGTTGGAAAGGACCTTAAGATCATCTAGTTCCAAACCCCCTGCCATGGGCAGGGACACCTCCCACTAAACAATGTCACCCAAGGCTATGTAAACAGGTTAGTTCTTTGTAGGATTTTGACTGCTGCAATTTTTTTTCGTTGCTCTTAAGCACTTTTTTCTTTTTTTCTTTTTTTTAATGTTGGTCCCATACCTGGCCAGAGCAAAAAATAGTGAATCATTCAGTCCTTTTAACACTCTTACAGATAAATGACATAGTTAACAGTTTCAAGTTAAATATTCACTGTAAGAAAAATAAAACATAACTCTTCCAAATCACAGACTTTTGAAAATCAGTTTCGTTTCTTATCATTCATTGTTTTGACCTAAGTGGATACTTTTCCATGTAACAGTACTTTTTAGCAGCAGAATAACAGATTTTTCTATTATTTAGACACTTGGGAAATAAAAATAAAAAGCACAATGGTTAAGTGTATTAGAAGGGCTTTATTAGCATTCTAGCTGCTTGATCAGATGATTATATTTGAGACAATGCACCTTTTAAAAGTGTGATAATATGATTATGGCAGCAGTATTTGTTTAAAAGTTTTGAGGTTGCTTTTTCTGAAATTCAGTGAAAGTTACTATTGCCAGCTATGATTCTTTGTTACATTGATGCTAGGATTTGTTTACTGATGTTTCACCTTCTGTTTCTAGTGGAGTCTTAGCAGTGCAAATCCTATTCACAATGGCAAACATTTAGTTATTTAAAAGAAAGGTTATAGTTGTAAGAATAAAGGTGTCAGGTATAGCCTGGGAATGTCAATTTCAGAATCAAGTGGCTGCAAATTCCAAGTAGAATTAGAATTGCCAATGGCTGCAATGAGAGAAACTCCATACAGGAGGAATAATCCCATTTCACCAGCAGAGATTTGGACTAACTAAGAAGCAGGTTCTCAGTAAAAGAACTGGTAGCCCTGGTGGACAACAAACTGACCATGAGCCAGAAATGAATCCTTGAATAAAAGGAAAAAAATTCCTGGACTACATCAGAAAGGGTATTGCCAGCAGATTGATGGAGGTGATCCTTCCCCTCTGCTTGGTATTGGTGAGGCACATTTGAAGTGCCAAATCCAGTGCTTGGCTTCCCAGTATGGAAGGGAAATGGAAATATGGAGCAAGTCCAGCAAAGGCCCACAAAGGTGATTAAAGTATTAGAGCATCTGTCACTTGAAGAGATGAGAGAAATGGCGCTGTTCATCCTGGAGAAGAGAAGGCTTATTGAGGATCTTACTAAAGTGTGAAAAAACATGATGGGGAGTGAGAAAGGAGAATAGAGATTGAGGCAGACTCTTCTCAGTGGTATACCAAATGAAAGAGAGGGCAATAGGGACAAACTGAAATACAGAGGAATTCTCTTTAAACATAATGGAAGAAAAAAAACAACCCAACACTCATACTTTCTTACTATACGGACAATAGAATTCTATAGCAGGTTTCCAAGAAATTGTAGAGTTCCATGCTTGGATATTTGAAAACTGAAGTGGACATGGCTCTTTTTGACCCTGATTTGAACAGGGAGGTTGTACTAAACAATCTCTAGATGTCCCTTCCAATCTCAAACATTCTGGGATTCCAAAATCGTAGAATAGAGTCTTAGAATCATAGAAGGGCTAGGGTTGGAAAGGACCTTAAAATCATCTAGTTACAGCCCCTCTGCCATGGGCAGGATTGCCTCATCCTATACCATGTTGTCCAAGGCTCTGTCCATCCTGATCTTGAACACTGCCGGAGATGGAGCATTTACCACTTCTTAGGGCAACCTGCTCCAGTGCCTCACCACCCTCACAATAAAAAGCTTCTTCCTTAAATCAACCCTAAACTTTCTGTTTAAGTTTGAACCCATTTTGCCTTGTCCTCTCACTACAGTCCCTGGTAGAGTCCCTCTCTGACACCCTTACAAGCTCTCCTTCAGATACTGGAAGGCTGCTATGAGGTCTCCACGCGGACTTCTCCCAGCTCAACAGCCTCAACTTTCTCAGCCTGTCTTTATACAGAAGGTGCTTCAGTACCCTTCTTGTCCTTGTGCCCCATCTCTTGATTTGTATCTACAGTTCTATGTACTTTATATGTTGAGGACACCGGAATTGTACACAGGACTCTATGTGAGGTCTCACAAGAGCAGAGTAGAGGGGCAGGATCACCTCCTTTGACCTGCTGGTCATGCTCCTTTTGATGCAGCCCAGGATATAGTTGGCTTTCTGGGCTGCAGGCAGACACTGCTGGCTCATGTAGGTTTATCATCTTTCAAAACCCTGAAGTCCTTCTCCACAGGGCTGCTCCGAATCTCTTTCCTGCCCAACCTCTAGCTGTGCCTGGGACTGCTCCTATCCAGGTGTAGGACCTTACACTTGGCTTGGTTGAACTTCATAAGGTTGTCATTGGCCACCTATCAAGCGTGTCAAGGTATCTCTGGAAGGCATTCCTTCCCTCCAGCTTATCAACCAAACCACACAGCTTGGTGTCATTGGTAGACTTGCTGAGGGCTCAATCCCACTGTCCATGTCACTGACAAAGACATTAAACAGGATTGGTTCCAACACCAACTCCTGGGGGACACCACTAGTTACTGCTCTCCATTTGGGCACTGAGACATTGACTTCAACTGTCTGCATGTGGCCATCCAGTCAAAGCAATACAGATGAGAGGAAAGGTGGAAAGAAAAATCGTATTCAGTAAGCTACTGGTTTCTGGTGCACTTGCCTAAACATACAGTGTAGTGCCATTTATGATAACATAGGGTGCGCATGCATCTATATCTGACATACATACCACAGGAACTATTTTCTATAGGCAGCATAATGAAAAGATACCTGAAATTACACCAAAACCAGTTGTAAGGCAACTATATTGAGATTCAATAACTACACTAGTTTGCCTAAACACTCTTTACATCAAAAAATATAGACCATGCTAGGCTTAATAAGAACATGATAGAGGAATAAGACCAATGGTCTGTCTCACACCGTACTTTGTGTGGGCAGTGGAAGAAGCTATATATGAGAAATACTTTTAGCTCCTGTTAGGTATCTGAACTTTGTCTAGCACATTTCATAACAAAGAGTTCCAGACATTAATGGTGGAACTCAGCTTCATATCTCCTGCATTTGGATGCTTATGTGTAAAGATCCTAAGACTTTATCCTAAGTTTCTAATTTCCCTTTTTAATTTCTTGATCAATAAAGCTTTAATTTCATCTTAAAGTGGGTTCCTAAATAAGGCTGGCTAAATTTTCACTCTAGAGTCCATTTACCTTATTTCTATTGTGAAATAGGAGTGCAATAGCAGCTTAAATACCAGACTTATATACGGACATTTGGGATTAATTTAGCTCCAGAACATAGATGCTACTTAAAATAACCTAAAGTTACCTACCTGTTGTTAACTGCACTACCTCCTTTCACATTTGATATCCACATGCAAATATCTTAGGCACCCCAGGATATTTTTAAACAGGTCTTGCACACAAATTGTTAGGCAACAGCAGTGAGGCTTAGGTTGCGATTCATTCAAGTTAGCAAATATAGTTAACTAAATGCAAGTGTTATGCATTGTCGTGGTTTAAGGCCCTCATGCCATGCAGTCGCTCTCTCACTCACTCCCCTCTCTTTCTTCCCCAGTCCCTGAGAATGGGGAGGAGAATCAAAAGAAAGCAACTCCCACAGGTTGAGATAAGAACAGTTTAGTAACTAAAGTATAACATAAATCACTACTGCTACCACCAATAATAATAATAGAGAAAATACAAGGAAAGAGAATACAAAAGATCTTCACCTGATACCAAGCCTGGCCACACAGTGCACTCTCATCACCTCCTACAAAGCCCAGCCATGCCATGCACACCCCACACACTTCCAGGTCTCTGCTCTCCATTTCTACATCCTGGGCATGATGTGCTGTGGTATGGAATACCTCTTTGGTCAGGTTGGGTCAGGTGCCCTGTCTCTCCCTCCTCCCGGCTTCCTCCTGGCTTCCCCTCCTCCCTGGCAGAGTATGAGACTCAGAAAGTCCTTGGCCAGCCTAAACATTCTAAGCCATAACTATAAACACTGGTGTTATCAGCACTGTTCCCAAGCCGAAAATCAAAACCACAGTGCTGCACTAGCTACTACTTAAAGGAGAAAAAGGACTGCTGCTGCTGAACCCATGGCATACATGTAACCTCTTTATGTATCTATAACTCATTCAGATGTCAATTAGGCAGTCTGAACTCCAATTGTAGTCAGTGAAGACTTAGTCAGTACCATAACTGAGTCTAGACACCCACTCAGTTGGGTGTGTATTTCAATGTGAAAGGCATAATTTTCCAGACTATATTGACTAGATTGTCATTGTGTACATGGGAAGCTTAGACACCTAAATTTAGCTGATTCCATCAAATCCAACCTTTTTTGTGAGATGAATCCCAGCTGTTCTTGTTGCTAAGAGAATGCTCTTCTCTTCTGGGAGTTTTAACAGTCTTTCTAACCTACCTGCACATGACATTTTTCAAAAGTAAATGATTTTTTTTTTAAATTTCCTGTCTCATTTTTGCAGAACTTATTAAATATAAATGTCCATTTACATATTTTTCCTTTTCCTCTTTTTTTTGGTATAAATGAAGTTAAAACATCATACATTTTAATATACAGTCCTAAAGAAAAAGTTTTCACATTTTTTTTCTATAATCAGTTTTTCTCCAACCAAACAGCCACCAAATATTGTGTGGCAAATAGTATAAGTCTCATGCTATTTTGAAAAATAGGATGTCTTGAATTGAAGATTTTGCATTTTGACTGTCTCTTTAAGAATGTCCTTATGGGACACTCATGGAAACCAGTCAGAGGATATTGAGTTCCTTCCTTAAAGCAAATGGCTTGATAGGATTCTGCTTTCCAAGAAGAAAGCCTAGTTCTTCAGAAAAAAAAATGTGTTATCATAAAAAACATTAGATGTCATTGTCTTCAGATTTAACCTAATCTTATCCATAGACAAGGTATTATTTTTTTTATTATTATGCTCATTTTCTTTGCAATTTTGTTTTCATCCGATTTTATGTTTGTTTCTTTGTTGTAAATCTGAGAAGTCCATGCATATGAAGGGAAGTTCCCTGAATAAGACCTGAAAGTTATTTATTATATGGATTATGAATAGTCTCTTTTCTTTCAAATATTTACCTTCCAAAGGAATGCTTAATGTTTCTTTGCATAACTTTAATCTGTTTGTTTTGAACAAGAGAAAAGAAGGAAAGATGAATTAAGTAGATTGAAAACAAATAAGGGATGATATTTACAGTCTAAACCATATTTAAGTAAACCTTCTGGAAACAAGAATAATAGTCGAATCTTTTTTGTAAAGCTTTATTCCCTTTCATATTGATAACAGGTGAACACATGTTAGAATAAGACATGTAGGGAGAATGAAAATAGTAACAGAGCACTTATTTTGTTCACCCAGCACAGCATCTTACATTTGTTTATTCCTTGGTTGAAAGGTGTAGGCATGCCTTCCAGACGGAAGTCATCTAGATGTGATAGCATCAATAAGCGAGTGTCCTGGGTTCAGCAGTAGCAGTCATTTTTTCTCCTTAGTAGCTGGTACAGCACTGCATTTTTTACTTTTGGCCTGGGAACAGTGCTGATAACACCAATGTTTTTAGTTACTGCTCAAATGTTTAGTCTGACAAAAGACTTTCTGAATCTCATGCTCTACCAGGGAGTTCTTTTCTGCCAATTCTTTTTACTGCCCAATGTGGGGCACAAAGGGTTGAGATAACAAAAAATCTGACCAGTGTGTCTATTCATATTTGTGATAAGCAACCATTATTTCAGATTAGTAGTCACTCGTCACAACACTGATTTATTGGCTCTCAAATTTGTTGTCCTTGATCTCACAGCCTCAATGTGTCGTACTTTAACTTACAGCTGATATTTGCTGTCTTAATGTTTATCAGATGGGGGGCTTGGGCTAACTTTCTTGTCTCATCGTACTTTATAGTAATAACTTGTAATATAGACAGGATCTGGCAGCAGGGTGGAATGAATGTGGCCATGGATTTCTACCTGGTGTCCAGCTGCTCTTTACCGTCTTGGCCCTCATTCTCACCTCTGTCTTCATGAGGCTGTGGTGAACCAATGGGGAGCAGCCATACTGGCCCAGGAGATTGGTCCCGGGGTTCAGGAAGCTGGAGGGAGCAGCTGCCAGTGGAGGAGGTTGGGATGGTTGAGGAGGGGAAGGAGGTGGCTGCCAATCAGCAGGAGGAGGTGGCAGAGGAGCAGAGCCCCACAGTCAGGCCTAGCCCCGAGGTGGCCAAGAGCTTTCCCTGGCAGCCACCCACTGAGCCCCACGAGCCTGAGCCCCAGGAGGAAGCAAGAGAACGCACAGCACTTCCCAGCAAGGTAGAGGAGGAAGATCTGGACTCAGGAAAAAAGAAGCTGGTTGTGAGAGAACTGGCAAGTACAGCAGCTGCACCAACCCCAGTGATAAGTACAGCAGTGTCATTTGAGAGTTCTGAAGGTTTTCTGAGTCTCATGGTCTGCCAGGGAAGAGGGGAAACCGGGACAAAGTAGAGACAGGACACCTGACCCAAACTTACCAAAGAAGAATTCCATACCACAGCACATCATGCCCCCTATATAAACTGGGGGGGAGTTAAGCAGAAGGGTTAGATCACTGCTGGGTAGTTCCAGGTATCGGTTGGCGGGTGGTGAGCAGTTGTATTCTCTTCCTTTGTTGTTTCCCTTGTCATTATTATTATTGGTGATGGCAGTAGAGGTCTGTGTTATACCTTAGTTACTGGACTGCTCTTACATCAACCCATGGGAGTTACAGTTTTCCAATTCTCCTTCCCATCCCTCTGGGAGTGGGAGGAGAAAGAGGAGGAGGAATGAACAAGAGAGCTATGTGGCTGCCCGGACTTAAACCACAACAGCGAGCTAACTTAGGACACATTTACTTTGGCAAAGAAAGGTAAAAGCGAAAAAAGAGAAAGCCTGAAACCCTGGGGGTTTTCCCATCTGCAATAAAATACATAAATAAAGGCATAAATGATACTTTCACTTTCAGGAAGGTTAGAATATCTTGCAGGTTTAGCAAAAAGACTTTCGACCCATGTTACATCACCACAAAAATTTTAAAAATGTTATTCTTTGCTTAGTAACATCTTGTCATCTTTAGGAAAAAGTAGAAATAAATACTTTCTTGTTTATGCCTACATATTATTTTTGTACCTTAATAAGTGTTGTTATAGCTACATTAGCAACTATTATACAGAACAGTAGAAATAGACCTGAGTGTGAAGCAGCTGGTGCTGAGATGTTTGCTGTGTATACTCCTGCGGGGTTTGCTCTGAAAATGTGTGGTCCCATGGGCTGAATGCCCATTAATTACTGAAGAATAATTCTGGTTTCATTTCATCCAAAAGGACTCCTATCCTTGTGTTCCAAAGGGGCTCCACAACACAAACTTGCATGTTTCAAGTGGAGATGACTGAGTGATTCCTGTCACATGTATATGGCATACTGTTTATTAATGTATTTCTTTCTCCAAGGGCCTACTCTCCTAATGTTTTAAAGAAATTTAATTGCTGAACTATCATCTAAATGCTGCATGCTTAAATATTCTTGGGATATTTATGGTGATTTTAAAGTTCTTCACCCTGAAAAATATGCAAAAATGTCATTTTCAAGATAAAACTTAAAATTAAATGCTATGTGCCTACCATTTAGGAGAAGGATTGTTTTTGATTTCTTGTTGATATGCCCAATTACTCTTTCAGATTAGATCCGTGTTGTCTTCAAGGTCTAAAGAACATTTTGAAGTTCACTGAAAATGACTGAATTACTTCTTCCTTTTACTTTAGCCCTACTAAACAATACTGAAATATTTTATTGCATAGCTGCATTTATGGAAAAATGTCATGGAAATACCTATTGAAGGCATACTTTAATATCAAGTAAAAGCATCAGTTATAAATGATTCATCTATCTAAAGTAACTGGAAAAATAGGAAAAACTTCTTAGCTTTATAATCATTGCATATATTTAAATACAAAAAAAAAAACTCATGGTGTGCATGTTTATCATTTTACATGTCCTTTATTTTTTCTTATGTAAAAAGTGTATGACTGACGTTAGTGTAATGGTATGGTTGACCAGTTTTGATGTTGGGTTTTACTAAATATTAACAAATCATTTTTCTGTTAAAGAGCAGTGTTCAATTACTGAATTTAAGGGAAAGCAATTTAGTAGTCAAAGCACATAAGCTGTTACAATTTAAAATATATTTTAAACATGCAAGCACATATTTCAATATTGCCAAAGACTTATACTGTAACACAGAGAAGGCATAAAAAATTGATTTTATTTTCAGTAGACAAACCAATACAATTTGGGTATTTTGGGGTTTTCTTTTTTTTTTTTTTAATATATTGCCTTTGCAAATTTCTAACAGTAGAAACTGATTTTAATTGGTAGTGTTATTGTAAGACCCCTGAAAACCCAGCCACTTAGTAGTTGTGAATGTGTATGTGATCTGGCAAGTGCAGCATCATCATTAACTAATGGATTGTAGCTACAGTTGTTCAGTAAAAATGTGTAGGTGGGTAGTAGCACCATTTTGTTACCAACAATTTTAAAGTCATTTGTAGGTTAGCTTGTGAAATTAAAAGTCTAATCAAAAATTTCCCTGCATTGCTGCCTTTTTCAGCTGATTTAACTGCAGTTTCCTTGAACTATTCAGAAGAAGAACCAATTTACTCAAAAATAATCATCCATACCACAGTGGATTCATTGTTTGAATGATAGTTTCACAGTTTAAATATTTATTTTAATGAGAAATTAAAAGAATAGTATAACGTAATTCCTTTGTGCATTACTCCAGGTCTATTTTTTTTTTATATTATATACATGTCCTTTATTATTGCTTCATTATGAATGGAAATCATATGATTTCAATTGTAAATAGACTGTTAATAATATCAATTTTTACTTGCATGAGTAACCACACTGTTTAGAGACTCATGAAAACGACTTTTTTTCAGAAGAGTGAAAATATCTAACATATGTTACAGATGAATATGGGTCACTGTGCCAGCTGTAAAAGATAAATATAAGATAAATATATGCATATATATGCATACTGATATGTATCATTTTAACACGTTCAGCTAGGGTGATGAGATGTTCAGATAATCTAGATATTTACTAAGGATACTGACCTCTGGTTACCCAACTTCCTTTCAGCATTTAAAGAGATATCATGACTGATCTTAAAGATGGATGTAGTTAAAAATAACATAATGCATCTTGATGCTCTTCATACTCTGCATAGTCTACTCAGACTCACATTTCCGAGAAATTCTATGTAGGAGCCCAAGCTCACAAGCTCTATTTATGAATAAATGGACTGATGTGTTAGGCCTCGTCTGTTTAGTTAATCTCTCAGAAACCTAAAAAAATAAAAAACAGGTTTATGCATACTTAATTCTCTAGCCTATATGAGTCATGCCTCCCAACAGAACAAAATACTTTGGTGTTAAAAAGTGTATTTAATACTCATATTCTATCCTAAAAGTCAGGCAACATTTTTGAGCTACTTTCCGTGTAAATGGCAGAAGAGGTCATATCCAAAGAGGGAGACAAAATGAAAATGACAGCTTTAGAGAAACTTGTGATTTTATCTATAGTATTTTGCAAATAATGACAATGTTATTATAAAAAAAGTTGTAGTTTGAAAAAAGACTGGTTAAACGAAAAATAATGAAGATTCATAGAATTGCCAAATAGTAAGCTGTTTTTATGCTTTATTAGCTTTTGGGCTTAAGATCAGCAGCTGATTCCTCAAGAACATACTCGAATAAATATATCTTTATAAAAATAAAATAATAAAGAAACTTTTAAGAAATTAAAGTATGATCCATTAGAAGATATCTTAGCAAAAAAGAGACTCGTGGGCCAGAGTCTTCCATTTTAAGAGAAACATTTTCTGTGACCTTTTATAAGTCTGTATCTCTCTCTTGCTTTCTTGTTTGATCAAAAGTATATTCTACTCTTCTGTGTAATTTAGTTCAACTTCTGTGAGTCTCCACACACTAAAAGGCTAAATCCTGGGGGCACTGTTTGTTGATATCTGTCTGTATTTCATTTCTTTCATTTAGAAATCAAGTGTCGAATACAAGATAAAGTGCATTTGTCAATGGAACAAGTCCAGAAGTGGCTATTGCCTACTATATTGCACAAGTGCAGGGAAAGAAATAGAGAGAGATTAGACTAGGATTAGTGGAAAGGCAAAGAAAGGAATGTCTTGGAAGGTGATGGTAAGCTGTAGGCACTGTATATGGAAAATGGAGTGCTGGGGAAACGGCACTGGTACAGATAGCTTTTCCATCTACATTGAAACATTTTACAACTGCTCTGTGCTGCTCAGAAAGCTGCTCTATTTATGGCTCAAAAGTGTCCATGAATCATTCTGTCAGCTGAAAACTCTTCAAGGGAAGAATGTTTGTCCTTTGAAGACTGCAAAATTCCAGAGCAAATTAGAAAACAAACCAAATTGAGAAAGAGAGCACTTAACTGGGGAAAAAGATGAATGCCATATTGCTTAATTCAGCCTTCTTCCTCTTTGGTCTTGTCAAATGTTTGCATATATCAAGGTACCAACCTATTCAGTGTTGTATTCTGTTACAAGGTATATGGCATCTCATAAATCTGTCAGTTCACTGGCAACAATGTTCTACTTTTCTATCTTGCGCATTAAAATCTATTAAATCATGCTGAGGATATTAGATTTGAGGAGCATGTCTAGAGTAGCCAATGGTGTTAAACTGCCATGGTGCTAGATGTAATGCTTAAGAGTAAATATCACTGACCTACAAAATATTGAGGAAATAGTTGTGCATTGTACATCTCTGCTAACACAGTAATATAAGAACAGAGTTTTGGTTGTATTTTGTGGGGTTTTTTTTTTTTTTTTTTCCCTTCATATATATGTGGCATTCATTGAACATGTACAATTTTATACATTACATTCAGTGCATCAAAAATTAAATTATAATTCATAAGCAGGCATATACTGGTATGCGCAATCTCAGGAAAATATAGTAAAGAATCAAAAATATTGTTATGATTTCTTTTAATAAATTTGGCATATATTACTTCTTAGCCCAGATTAAATAATTGGATCATTTAAATTACCTTAAAGAATGAAAAAAATTCTAATCTCTTTTCCACTGGAATAGATATTTGACTATAAATTGGAGCTTAGTGTCTACCTAAGTCATTAAGAGTGTTTCCTTTTTGATGGAGTTTATTCCACAGCTTTGATCATTTGAATCAGCCAGTCACAGTCAAAAAGGGTGGATTGGTGTAACTAATTTATGTCGCTAGATGATATTCCAGTAAAATCCCAGTTTAAAATGGCTGAGAGATGATCAATTTCAAAAACAAAAAAAAAAAAATAATAATAAAAAAATAATCTTGAGCTTCTTTGTATGGCTGAGGGTCAGTTTTACTGATAATTTAATCTTCTAAAAGGTTTGTCAGACTTGTCTGACTAGGCCATTGATCTGTTTATTAAAGAGTCAAACTGCTGGCAACTTGAAAATAATGCTTTCTATTGTAATGGTTGTTCTCAGTAATAGAAACTGGACATTTTTAATGGGGAGAGAAAAGCAGAGATTTTCACTGTTGGGAGTTTGTTTTTTCAAGGTGCTGCCTGTTCAGGCAACACGTGAGAAAAGTTATCCTTAGTTGTCATTGTAAGCACATTTGTTTGATGGTCAGGATTAAAAACTTAATTAGTGTAAGCATCTAAACTTCCAGCCATGTGTGTGCACAGACATACAGGGATTTTTCTCCTTCTGTAACAAATTCCATTTAAGGAAGCACCAGAATGATCAGCTAATTATGAAGCACTATTGTGGAGAAATTCTTAGAGGCTAAAGGGCATAGTGTATTGATGCAGGCCTACATGCACAACCCAGCCTATGAGCCTCTTGTCAGG
>JASSUY010009337.1:0-15508 GCA_032466535.1 Forpus xanthops | reverse complement strand
CGCGCGAGGGGGAAGGAGGCTATACCCACACTTACTCTTAATGACATTTACCTCTTAATTTGCATGAATAACACATTCTAAAAGGAGTATTTGTCTTAAGACCAAGATAATTAGTTAGTGTTACCCATGTATTATACACTAATAAAGCTGATAAAAGGAGAAATGTTACAGTAAAGCATATTAACTAGGGACACTTCATGGAATATGGATAATATCATCATAAGTGAAAATAATTAGCCTTGAAAAAATGGCATCTGCTACAGCTATAAATACAGCTGCACCAGAGAGGTTAAACATATCTCTATGGAGGCATTTAAAGGTGTTTTAATACTTCTGTCACTACAGTAACTACACACCATCCATGGGTGCAGCTGTAAAATGTTCACGTGTGAGTAAAGAGCTAAATATGAAATACCTAATAACACAAAAACCTTCTTTGTCTTTATTTTGCCAGGTTTTTTTATATCAAAAAGAATCATCCTTTAAAATATGGAGTCTGTCCCTGATAGAATTGCAGTTCCTCAAATTGGCGGCTGAGTGGGTTCATTCCATTTCTTGCATTAGCCACCAAGTGCAAGCTTTTGATGAAGTTTCAATCACTCTTGCATTTGCATGTAAGTAGCTTTGAGCCCTTGCAGCAGTGTACACAGAGCTGGTCAATGGGTATTGCTCAGGGACCTGTTCTGGGTGCGCCTGCATGAGCAAAGCTACCAGCATAGGAAAGGCAGATGTGCTGTAAAGCTTTGGTAGGTAAGCCATTGCTATATCATTATAGTGTCTATTAGATTGAAAATGGTTTAATATATTGCTGTGTGCTGGTTTGAAGCCGCTGAGGAAGGAAGCTAAAAATCAAGCTAAAAATAAATTGATGAATCAAAGCCGCCTTCTGGCTCTTGAGATGTAGACCAGGAAATCCCTGCAGTCTATGATTCTATGGAACTGTCTGGGGCAAAAGGAAAAAAAGCATCTGGGTGTGGGTTTTCCATTTGTCACAGAAGATACTGTATCATCACGGGTTTTCAAGGATGAACCTGAAAGCCAACATTACGTGTAACAAAGCGATCATTTTCTGTGAAACTGCAGGTTGAGTCTGCGAGCTATACCAGTTTTTGTATGTTTCCTTAGAAATAAAATACTGCTGGCCAAGTCTGAGATAATGTAATGGAACCTTCATATTACAGTGCTGGAACAGTCTGGATTTGGGCCAAGAGGTGAAACTGAATGTGTTTTAGTAAAAATGGGGATGGCCTTTGATAAGCATTCCCCAAGCTTAACCAGGCCAGTTAGTCTGAGGCCACCTTGGTGAGTGCTGGTGAGAGGGTGCATCTCCAACTAGAGCAAACACTTTTCATTCTCATCCTTGTCCAGCTGTGCCCTGAAAAGGACTGGATAGGGATATACTATGAAAGTGACATACTTCCTATTTCCTTTTCCTACATATGATCAAACTTGCTTTCCCACTACCATGCCGTGCCACTCCAACATGGCATAGTTAGCTTATAGTTGAAGAATAAATGAGAGAACATAAGACTGAGCAATGTGGCAATTGCTCCAGTTAGCTGACGGAATATTTGTAGGTGCCCTTGTGATGGCAGATCTTTGTAGGGGAGTTCAGTGATACCGCACCATAAGGCCGCCTGGATGTTGGAAGCTTCAAAGGGCGCAGAAGTCTCCCTACCACCATGAGCTCCCTGAGCATATAAGCCCCTGTGCTTCTTCACTGTGCTGACTTACTGTTTGGCTTTCACCTCCTCAACCCTCCTATTTGGGAACTAATGACTTAGGCTCAGGCCTGCTAAAAGGCGGCTGACAGATCTGTGGT
This sequence comes from Forpus xanthops, assembly GCA_032466535.1. NCBI lineage: Eukaryota > Metazoa > Chordata > Aves > Psittaciformes > Psittacidae > Forpus > Forpus xanthops. The sequence goes on along the minus strand of JASSUY010009337.1, from coordinate 13,686 downwards.
TGACAACTTTCTCCTCAGACCCAATGGGACATTCTTATGAGACAGGCCTGTACCAGACTTTCCAAAGGGGGCACTGTAAGACCATGTTAAAAAGTGCCCTGTGAGATAGGGGCCTTCACAGATACTGTATCATGCTCCAAGTGCAAAATACCTCTGTGGTCTTGGTTCCTCCAAGATAAACATGTAGCTGTGTGCAGCTTTTTCTTTTAATTTCCTACCAAAACAGAACACTTCACTGCAAATACTTTTCCTCTTTAGGGATGAGAGTATTAATGACACATGACAGATGTTAGTCATGGTTGCTTTGTACACTGCTGAAAGACACTTGGGTGCTACAGAGATGCTTATGGCATAAGAAGTCTTAGACTAATGCAAATGGAGCTTATATTTGTATTTAAAATTAATTACTGGCTTCAGTTTTTAGCTTCTGAGCTAACAATTATTTTCAAGCCATGAAGGGCAGATCTCTGGCAGGAAAATAAGTTATTTTTCTGCTCGAGATCCATTCATAAGTAATAGTTCATGTTCAAGAGAATTTTAAATCCAGTCTTTAATGGTGCGATATAAGAAGTGCATGAGTGAAGGGAGAGAGAAAATCAAAGAGCTACTGAGGGAAACTAGTTCTTCCCTAGCCCTACTGTTCTTCCCTAGCCCTCTTGCAGTCTTGATAAAGATGCTGATGGACTTCTATTGTGCATGTATCTATTTTGATAACTATAATGTGGGGGAAAAAAAAACCCAAACACATGAAGTTGAAGTGCTTCTTCTCCAGGGTATTTATTGAGCCGTTCTACAAAAGCCAAATCTAGACTCCTAGCTTAAACACTAACTTCAGATGTTAAATTCTAGATACTGCACTTAGTGGTGTGACCATTGTCAGAGAGGAGCTCAGAGCCTGCAGTTTTCACTTAGTTTAGTCACTGGACAATGCCTAGATTTTAATTACATAGTAGACGGTAAATGCTAACACAGGCAAGACACTTAGCACCCCAAAGGGAAGGTTCCATCCTAGTCACAAGTTTCAGCAATTCTTACATACAAATTAGTCTGTACTACATCTCTTTTTCAAAGCCTTACAAAAGAAAATGGCTTAGCTACCAGCTTGCAGATTTGGTCTGTCATTTTGGTCAAAGACATATAGTGCAAAGTTTTACATGCCTCAGCAAGAACATCTGTTTGGCAGCTGCTTCTGGTTTCAAATGAAATGACATTCTACTTCCCCACTGTCACTAAGAATTGCAGATGAGAGGAGTTAGCTGTGGCTTGCTTCCAGTTCTGTTGTGTGATCAGCTTACACACTAATGGGACAAAGAGTAATGCGAAGAGTATTCACTAGCTTGGCTTTTTAACTGTCAGATAATCCACTGTGTGAAATTCTATGAGAAAATTGAGTATATGCAGAAAATATTTCCAACTGTGTTTGAACTGACCACTCATTTTTGTGGTTTGAGGAGATATGACCTTATCCAGTACCGTGGAAGAGACATGAGCATTGCTGTATTCCAATAAACTTTGAAACAGGTCTTGAAATGACTTGTGAAAAATCTACTTGCCCCAAATAGACTGATAGGGTATTTGCTACTATTTGCTCTTTGTAAGACGAGCAATGTGTGTAAAATGGCATTGAAAAAAAGGACTTGTTGCAGGGGGTGTTTTGATTTTTTGACTGATTTCCACATCCATAAGGGCTTATTGTGTCAGTAAGGGATTTCCCAGCTTATATGGGTTTGTAGGCAGGCCAGGCAAGAGCCTCTTCAACCACTGCCAGCAGGGTTGTGCCAGACCGGGGGCTGCTGGCTGTGCAGGGTGCTGAAGCTGGTGTCAGTGGACCTTGGCCCCAAGTCAAGCTCAGCTCCTTCCTGTGGTTGAACAACAGGTTTTTAGAGCATCATGCTTCATCTTTGCTCAGCTTTGCTTCACATGGTTCTGAGGTCTGTCTGCATAGTTTGTGACTATGGCCATGTGAAGCTTTTACTGTGCTCACTGACGCTGTCAGCAGTTAATGATAATCGTTCTGCAATTTGCTGGTGTTGCTGTATTTTCACGCATAAAGATTGAATTTGGTATAACCTAACTCCTTTTTTCAAGTACTGTGTGCCTAACCAGGTCTTTGTCTGCCTAACACGGGGAACAAGGAGGAATACAAGGCAGGGAGATGACCAGAGAATAGAAGATGATTCAGAGAGAGAGGGGAGGAGCTGGGGTGAATTCCCATGATAGTTGTTGTACATGGGTATAAACTCCAGTGCTACTGTTGCATGCTTCCAGATACTTTTCAGGTGGTAGGTATGAAAATGCAGCAGTTCCTGGCATCTTTAGTTCTAAAGAACAAGAGCTGATATAGCTGATCTGCCCAACTGAATAAAAAATTTCATTATTCAATCCTTTAGCTGTTGTAAGTACTTGTTTGCCTAATTGTTTGCCCAGTAGCTTGAATTTATTTACCTTAATGAGCCTTCTGGCTGCACAGCAAGTGCAGAAATGGATAACTGGTAGCTGTACGCAGCTTTTTCCACATATTTTGTTCAGCCTCCAAGGGAAGTACTTGCCATTAGGAGAAATCTTCAGTTCAGAAAACATGGGGAATACAAACAATGGGATTGAGTTTTAAACTATATGAGATGAGCAAGGGCTTTAAATTGGTAGAGGAATGTTTTTAAGGACCTCTTCTTTATCCTTTATTCTAAAACACAGGAAATTCCACCTGAATATGAAGATACTGTGAGGGTGACTGAGCACTGTAATAGCTTGCTCAGGGAAGTTGTGGGCTCTCCATCCCTAGAGATATTCAAGAGCAATCTGGACACAAATTGACGCAATGTGGCTCTCATATTTATAATTCAGAAGTGTTCTTCATACAAATAACTATTTAAAACTCTTAATTAGATTATAGGGACTACAAGAAAAAGTTGTTCTAAAATGAAATTACAGACTGTTATGACTAATGCTGTACAAATTAGCATAAAATAGCTCAGACCAAATTATCCCTGAGAATTTGCAATTAGAAGCACCTGCTATTAGTGCATTTGCTAAGTTTTTATCAATTAATCATTACTTCCTCAAACAACAAGAACGAAACTGAATGTTGTGAATATTATGAGAATGATTAATTGCTAGTGGTAAATTGCTGACTAGCTCCATTATTCTACTTAAAAGATTTTTCAGAAATGTGTCTATCAGTTGTATGAATGCATAAACTATGCTAATGTGCTCAGTATCAGTTGGATTTTCTTTGTCCTACTTAGCTGGTATCATCTATCCTCAAACTTAGATAAGTCTCAGACTTTCAGAGCATGAACTATGTAACAGAACATTATTCTTTACCTTGTTTTATATTTTTCTCTTATTTTTTTCTGAAATGGGACCTAGACTCAGATACCTAAATCCTAATTCTAGGTGGCTAAATGAATGGCTTTATTAATTCTTGCAAGTTAATTCCCATCATCTGAAAACACTGACAAAACATATTTAGTGTTGATAATATAATTGAATAAGCTTTTGTGTTTATCCTAGCTTTATGGAACAGAATTTTCCCGCTTTTTTTTCCAACACATACATGAATTTGAGGGAGTATTATGCCACTGGTGTGTAACTAAAGTGGGTGTTCTAGTCTTTCGCTTTTCAAGAAACCTCCACTTCCATGGGTCTTAGATATTCTGAAGAAGTGAGTGAAAGTAGAATACTAATTAATGGTTCAGTAAGTTGCTAGTTGAAGCCTTTTTCTTTACATGAACTGGGGGCTAGAGTAGATCTTAAATTCTGCCAATCCAGGAGCACTTTTAGTCTTGTGTCATCAGAGGCATAGCAGCATTAATATAAATCAGAAATGTCTAAATTGGAGAGCAGATCATTACAGCTGTTGAGCAAAACAACAGTGGATTTCTAAAAGGCATAATACTATGTTAGTGGATTCATAGAAATATAGGGAAATCTGGAAGTTATCAACAGATACATGAAATACTATGAAATGGTTAGAATTGTTTATCTTGGCTGTTCTGAGATGAAGTCACTACATGGATGGAATAACTCTGAAGTGCAGCTTGTGAAAGCTGCCAGAAATTAAGATTTCACAAAACTGGGGAGAAAAAAAGTTGTAAAGCAGCCAGCAAGGGAAATAAAAATAAAACCCCTAGGTATTTTTGGTACACCTCAGGTGTAAATGGAAAAAGTATGGATGAAAGACTCTCTCCATTATTACAGTCCCTCAGAGCTGTAACGAAGAACTACTTTCTGATAACCATTTAGCTTCTTATAGAAAAACATACTTGTAAATTAAGCTTACAGTTTTTTTTATGTTCCTGATAAATTAGTACTAGTAAATATTGCTTAGATCACTTAGTCCATTATAGTGAAATGGAGACAACAGAGGAGAAGCAGAAAACACATAGCTATCATTTAAAACTGACCTAGCACTTGAAATGTTCTCAAAGTTTTATGAACATAATAAATGAGATAATAATAGCCCTTGCCCTAAATGTTGCAATCCAGAGTCTTGATATGGTGCAGTGGAAATTCCTACTGAGAGCTCTTGTTGAGACAAGCTTAGTGCCTCTCCATGAAGCACTCCCTTGTTTGGAGCACTGAGTTTCCAAGCAAAAGCCCACCTGGAGACTCTGCTACTGTAGACAAGGACGGCAAGAGAGCAGGCAGGGGAAGTTAGGTCTGCAGGGCCTTTCTAGGGAGTAAAAATGTCAGATTCTGGATTACTTCTCCCAGTGTTTTTTAGAACTTAACCTGAGTTGAAGGGCAAATGAAGAGCAATGAGGCATTTCTGTGCAGTTATTATCAAGGCAACAATTGAAGTCAGCCTTAAGCACCCATGTCTTCCAAAGCAATGTTCCTTTTTAATGCTGTTCTGTATGAGCATCCATGTATCTTCAGGATCTGTTGTACAAGAGTACCTGGCAGAGCAGGTCTGCTGTAATGAACTCTCCTTTGTGATGAATTCTTACATTGCAAAAAGTGACCATTTGATGGCAAATACAGTGCTGATCATGTTTCGATAATATATATGCAAATGTTTAGAGTATTTCAAAACACAGTTAGAAATTAATCTAAATTCAAATATTTTACCAAGAGCTTGGACTTGAGGCATGTGAACCATGGAGATGCACACTGGAGTCCTACAGGGAGGAAGCCTGGCAATCGTCAGAACAGAGGTAGGTACGTAATGAATAAATTTAGTGAGGGGGTCACTAGCAACATCATCAGAAAATGCAATGAGGACTAAATGTTGGCATAATGAAATTCCATGTGTATCTGAGATTCCCCTTGCTTGTTTATTCTGTGACTGATAAACTAGCCAAAAACATAGTTTCAGCAAACAGCAATGAAAATTCCAGAGCACCTAATGATAATCCTGCTCAAAAATGTGAATATTTCTGCTGTTTCTCTTGCTGAAGTTTCCTTATCTCCCAGTTTAAATGCTAGGTATTTTTGACAGATTAAACTATTCTTGTTTTGCACGTTATCAAATGTAAGACAAAAAGAATTTGTATTTTTAAATGAGCCATTGAGGTACGAGGTGGTTGTCTGCCTGCACTCCTGTTCAGTAGCCTTGGGGTCTGTAAACCAGTTTTTCACTGCCTTTCTCTCCCTGTGTTAACCTTACTTTTTCACTGCACAGCTTTAGCAAATAAAGCTGGTTTACAGGTGACACTGTGCTGAAGCCTAAGAGGAATCTCCTTGGTTACTTTGATATATCCTGGATCCTGCTCATATTTGTGCAATGCTGCAAGTAATAAATAGCTTTGGTCATAACAGGTGACTGTCACTCTAACTCTTACTCACCTGAAGCTGCTAACCAAATCATAATGAAAGAAATGGATGCTACTGACTCTGCTAAAAAAAAATCTGAAATCTTTGGGATGAATGCTGAACATAGCAGCACTGATTTTAAAGAAGCTGCAGTGATTGACATGAGCTGGGTATATAACTACACGAGGATATATAGGTCACCAGGGAGCTGACATTTCAAATGCTTCTTCTAGACATTCCCTTTGGCAGTTTGGTTGGCCTAGTTAGGAGCAAATAATGAGGAAAAAATAAAGTGATTCAAGTGACCACTCTGTAGCACTTTTCTCTCTACTTCTCTGTATTTACAAAAAAATCATCAAATATTTACTTTTAGGCATTCTAAATACATGTTCAGTCCCTTCTCTTCTAAACATAAGGCAGGAAATAGGTATTTCTCATGAAAGTTTCAGCATTTCCCCACTTGGACTTGGTTGAAAGTTCTGCTGCAAAAGCTGTTCTTGTAATACTGCCGATAAACACTTTGCAAGAATCAGAGAGAAAACAAACAGGTATCCTAACAGATATTACTGCAACAGTTGTAATGCATACTTGCTTTGCTTTAGTTTTTTGACCAAGGAATGCAGCTGCTCTCACTTTACTAATTCCCCACATTCTGACTATTGTAGGTTTCTCTTTTAAAACTATGCTGCCATGTGGCTGCATTTGAGTTCTGCTCATAGTTCATTTCGAACAAATAAATTGTATTTGAGAGCTGCCCACAAAATGCAGTACTAGAATGAGAGCTGTGCTTTTGTGTGTGTGTGTGTGTGTTGATTCATATGCAGGGGGAAAATCAACATAAATGTTGGTGGGCACATATCCAAGAATCAACTTTATGTGCCAGTGCTTTTCTTCAGTTCTGTTTCTTCTGATCTTGCAGCAAGTGATAAGAGAGTTCTTGTATTTTCTCAGTATACAAAGGCCTCACCTCTCTTGAGGCTATGCTAGCACCTCCATTTCAAGTCATGGTTGGAATCAGAGGTAGTTATCGTCCTCAGCTAGATGGTTATGCATTCAGATTAGAGCTAGTTGGCATACGTTAGAACAATCCCATCTGTATGCTAGACTGCTCCAACCCAATCTGCTGAGGTGGATTGATCCAAATCATCAAGGTCTGAGAGCAAACTCTTCTGCCTGGTCAGTGAGCGTGAGAGTGTGAAGGAAAAATTGTTGTACTTCCATGATTCATTGACAATGCTCCTGATAGTTTGCAGTCATGTATATGTCACCATTCATATATATGTTTACATTTTGTGAATATAACCTTTAGATTTCTTTCAAAAATTGCAGTGATATTTGGATTGCTTTTAGACTGACACAGACAAGCCTGCAATTGTTCTGTACCAAGTAACAGCCCATTGACCAAATTTAATCGAGTGGTAGACATTGGAGATCATTAAGTTTTTATATGTTTACCAACCAGGAAAAATTAATTTGTTAAATACCAGGGAAAGTCACAGAAAAGTAGGAACAACTACTACCAAAGTTTGAATGTACCTTCCCAGATACTGAAGTCAATCAATTGCAACACACCAATTTTAAAGAAATCAGTTTGTTACCCTGCTAGTGTTCCTTGGGGCTGAGTAAATTGGTTTTGCAATACTACCCCTTCTGATCTTTTTCCTGTGATAATTTAATTGTTGAAAAGTTGTTTGTTTTTTTTTGTTTTTTTTTTTGGTTTTTTTTGTTTTTTTTTACAGAATGTCTCTTGGAGATTGTCAATTGCTTGATTTTACTAAGTCTAAATTTGTGGGAATTTGAGGGGATCTTTGAAATACTGTTGTAGTCACTTAGGGCACGTTTCGAAGACTTCAGTAGCACTGCAAAGCGTGAAGTACCTGACCTACTGAGTAAATGCAGCTCATGCTAATTGTCTGTGGACCTTAGTTTTAGCATTTCCTGTTCTGAGATCGGTGTAGTCAATAGAAGGCTGATTTCTTTGAATGCAGGAAATAACTAAAATCCAAAATTGGGTATCATTATAATAGATATCTTAGGAACTCCGTAGAACAAACAAAATTAGGTTATGTGCACAGGCCTTATTAGAGGTGACTGACTCTATTCCTTTCCTGAAAAAGCTTTTACTTGCACACATGCAGTGCTAAGTGATTGTCTTACATCATTAATCCATTTTTTGTTACAAATTGTTCTCATTAAAATTGGCTAGTGAGAGTTAACGTGGCAAACTCTTCTAGGAAATTTGCTGCTGAGTGTAAACAGGCAGTCTTAGGACTTCCTTTGCTACCTGGCAAGGCAAAAGTTGCGAGTACTCAGTTCCGGCAATAGCAATTACCCTGAATAGCATGCCACGATGTGTTCTTACTCCTTACTTACAGCAACATATTAAGACTCGCTGATATTACCAGATCTCTGAAAATATCCTGGAAATGGTTAAAGTTTCGCAAGGACAAACTATCCCACTGTACCCTTGCAAGTTATAAAATAGAATGCTGTAATTTCTCAGATGAGAGAGTTAAACTGTGGTGAATGTCAGCATGATGTATAGGTCTTGATTTGTTTAGGCAAAGGGCAGTGTGTCTTTGTCATGTACAGGTTGTGCATATCTGCAGAGATATTCAGTATTTACCTTTACCCTATATTCCTAACTCAAATGCTCAGTACTGTTTGCCTTTAGCAAACATTCTTTGCTGTTTTACATTAAGTGTTTTCAGTGATTGATAGTTTTCTTGTTCAAGAGTTGATAAATGTGAATCTGCTTTTCATCTTGGCCTGAAGGGACCCTTGATGGAGTGGAGCTTTAGGGTTGTTTTTTTCTATAAGCTTTGAAGACACTGTAAGACTTCATGTTGAGTCACAGGGGAATGCAAGTTATAACATGTGGCTTGGCCTATCACTCATTATGTAGCATAATCAACTAAGTGACCAATTCTGTTGGGAATAAAAATGTTGTCAGTTCTCTCAGAGAACATCAGTGGATGAATATCCTTTGGCAGACTTCTAGCAAAACTCTCATCTGAGAAACAAACTATTCTGTCTTTATGAGTGAAGAGCAGAATCATGGGGTGGCTTGTAGAAAAGTACTGGAAAAGGGGGCAGTGCAGAGGGGGCATCTGTGTGCAAATGCAACTAATCTGCCAGGTCTGCAGTGTTAGCGGTTTTTGAGGTCTTGTCTACGAATAGGGATTTGAACTGTAGAAAAGCATATCTGCAGGATTAAATACACGTGAAATCTACAAGTCAAACCAGTGGGGTCTGTCCCAACAGTATGTTAGTGAGAAGGGGGCAGTGAGGGAGAGCATACTTCTGCACAGCAATTCCAGCACCAGCCTACAATGCACCTGGGCAGTAATTCTAGTAGTTGCCTCCTTAGCAAAAAGTGACTCCAAGCCTGACTGCTGCTTTAGTTCTTTAGCTGTGCCCTGCTGTGTTCATCCAGCTGTCTCTTGAGCTTCAGGCTCCCACTCCCTGCCTGTGTGAGTGTTAGGCTGCTGTGTGAGGGAGGCATCCTGAGAACATGCCTTCAGCACCTCATCTGCTCTCCCTTCAAGCCTCTGTTGCCCCTGGTCATCATGGTCAGCTCAAGCATGCTGTGGACAGCCAGCTACCTTCAGAGACAGCTTGGGAAAGAACAAGCAAGGAAAAACATGAGGCAGACTTGTTTGAAGGTAAGAGCAAGGAAGATAACTAAGGTCTTGTAATCCCTTGCTCGCAAGTAAAATTTGAGGTATATGAGTAAGTTTGGGGACTGTGCGCTTTCTATTTGTTATGAATATAGGGTTCAAAAAAGAATAACCTGTTTCTCAAAGCTATGTGCCATGTATCTAGGATATAGTTTTATGGACTTCTGCAACAGTAGTAGGGGAGCATGTTATATTAGCTATTATTGACAAGCTGTAAAATAAGTTACGGATCAATTCATGTAAGAAAAATATTTTTGACAGAAACTAAACCAAAATTTCATTCCAATGTGGTGCTTTTTTTCTCTAAAGCAATTTTTTTTGTAAGATGCTTTTATGTTGGGGTGGGAAAGCAGACTTTGCTGAAACAGCACTGCGAAGGATAAACTTCCATACATGTGCTTACACACATGCAAAATCTAATCGGTTGTTAACAGAAATAATATGACAGAAATCAGGGCAGCTATAGAGATGAAACTGGGAGGTGCCACCCAATCCAGAATCAAAGAAGTGACACATACGTGACACAGCATCATTCGGACTCATTGTAGGTTTATGGCAAGAATGGCCAACTTTTTGCATGCTTTGTCATATTTTGATTCTATGCAGGTAATGTGGGACTGGACATATTGCACTGACTTTGCACATCCCAGCACCTGACCCAGCGATCTGATATTTCCTCTCCCTACCCTGACAAGGTGCTGAATTGATCCCCACATTTATTTATTCTTTTTAGTTTGGTTTTTGTTGTTGTTGTCTTACCAACAGTTTGAGTCTGCCAACAGCTTCCATACAGGTCCACCTATCGGGCTATTCCTGATTCCAGCCAGTGCAGTTCCGGTCATTTCAACTGACCTATATCTTTCCATGCTCAGGCTGCTTCTCAAGACTGAAACAGGATATATGTGTGCTACCATCCTAATTTTTTCTGGAGTCTGAAATTTTACTACATATAACACAGAAAAGTGGGATGGAAGTCCCGCTTCAGGACTTTTTTTGCTGCCTTTTTTTTCCCTCTGTAGCCTTTACCACTTTCCAGAGGAAAGAAGTTACGATGACCAAAATGAATCTCTTGAAACCTTTAATCAAAGTATTAGAATGAAAAGAAGGAGCCTGAAAACTCAAAAATCTTATCTGCAGGAGGCAGCTAATACCATCTATTCTTTAAAACATAATCATCTCAAACTGTTGAAGCAAATTTTTGGGGGGAAGGGAATTAAAGCAAAGTAATAGCTTAGGGACAAACACAATATTTTATGTTCCCTGGTTTTTACAGAGAGGCAGGGCAGGTGCAAAGTAGCTGTATGATTACAGAAGAGCAGCAGTGGTTCAGGTCTGTGGCCTGCCATTTCATCTTGGGATCCAGCAAAAGCCTCTTCTCACTCTCTCGCCTTTGGTATTTTAACACGAACTAGGGAGCAGAGCCGGAGGTAAAGATACTAAACAGCCAGTTTCTCTGTTGGTTGCACAAACAGCAGATCCTGTTCCCTCCAAACTGTGAGGCATTTCAGTCCTTTGAACCGGTTCAGCCTTTGGACCAGAGGTGTAGAGGGATACTGTGAACTGCAGTGGAAGGCCAGGCAGAGCATTCTGGACAGTGAAGCAGGCCAAGAGTTACCGAGTCCTGCCAAATACATAAAGTAAAATTGTCTGCGTGCAGGATAAGAGTGTAGTAGCTAAAGTTACTGTAATGATCTTTGTCTGAAGACCATCAGTAGCAGATAAAATGGCTCATGGAAATGTGATATTTAATCAAATAGCCCAATACTTTTGGCTCACTGCAGTCTACATTTGGGTAGGGAGCACCATGCTGAACTAGTTATCCTAAGCTGTGTTTCATGCACTGCAGGCTTAGGCAGGCCAGCAAATAGCTCAGTAACACCACCTGAAATATCCTGGCATGTATCTGACAGCTCATTGAGAGAATATCTGGTAAAATTGATGACCTGACTCCATTACCCAAGAATAAAATTGAGTTGGTGTAGTTAGGTAAACGTTGGTAAGGGTGTCTAGGACGCTGTTATAGGAAATGAAATCCTCTGCATATAGGGCAATATTTATTTTGAATTTTTGTGTGCTTAAATAAGAAATGAGCTCATATTTATCTTGCTTCTGTAGTGAGAGGAACACTGATCCAGAGAAAGTACAGCAGCAGTCTGCAGAGGTTTCATCTTAGAAACCTGGATCCCTGATGTTGCCTTGCTGTTCAGCAGCAGCAGTCATTTTTCTCCTTCTTGGTAGCTGGTGCAGAACTGTGTTTTTGATTTTGGGCCTGGGAACAGTGCTGATAACAGCAGTGTTTTCAGTTACTGCTTGGCAATGTTTTGGTCTGACCAAGGACTTTCTGAGTTTCATGCTCTGTTAGGGAGGAGGGGAAGCCAGGAGAAGGCTGGGAGGAAGCAGAGACAGGGCACCTGACCCAAACTGATCAAAGAAGTATTCCATACCACAGCACTGCATGCACAGGATGGAAAACGGAGAGCAGAGACAACAAAGGAGGTGTGTGTGCACTGCATGGACAGGCTGGGTATCAGATGAGGGGGGTGCACTGCTTGGTTGGGCTGGGTGGAAATTAGTTGGTGAGCTGTTGTATTCTTTCCTTGTATTTGCCTTGTCATTATTATTATTGGTGGTAGCAGTAGTGATTTGTGTTTTACCTTAGTTACTAAACTGTCTTATCTGAACCTGTGGGAGTTGCATTCTTTGGATTCTCCTCCCCATCCCCACGGGACTGGGAAAGAAAGAGGGGGGAATGAGTGAGAGAACTGTTTGAGGGCCTTAAACCACGACACCTTGCCTTACATTTATGCTTCTGCATAGGATGGAGAGGGTAAAAGCCCTTTGTGATGCCCTTTCTGCTTGTATGCTTATTAGCTTCTCTCTTTCCCTTACCCCAGCATACTGCTTCAGGAGTGTTCTTGTTGAGGAATAAGAGTTCACTCCTCTCCCGGTTTTTAGCAGTAGAGGATCACCCTGGATCCTAGTGCTGTAGTCCAGGCACCAGATTTGGTAGGGTGAGCTGGGAAAAGAGTTCTACTGTGGTGGATGAGCACAGACAATATGTTGAGTGCCTTGCACAATGCCATACATCGATTCTCTTACACAGGTTTACTTACCAGAGTGGCACTGATTTTGCCCTGGTCAAGTTCTGTGCCCCACCTCTCTACTTGGATTGCCCCAACACTGAAATTTGGTTTTGACTTTAGGGAGCTTTTAGCAGCCAGCTCATTTGTCACATTCCAACAATAAGACACAGCTAAAAAAAAACCCTAGACTTATTAAATTATTTCTGCACACAGCTGGGATATCTTACCCTCCTGACTTCTCAGATATTTGGCCAATAGGTCTTTTCTGGCTGCACTTCAATGTCATCAGAAATAAAAGTACATGATATATCACTCAGGGACATAGACATCAGGTAAGCTTCAGACAAACCTGGGCATCTTTGGATGCATGAATGAAACTGATGTTTTCACTAATCAATCTAATGCACTAATACAGAAATAGGAGGAAAAAAAAAAACAAAACAACCACTTGTCATTTTCTTAAAACCTCAAGATTATTTTTCTGCATTAGAAATCCATATCATCATTAAATACCTATCTTAATCTGGTCCTGCTTAAGTGAACAACAAATCATACACTGGAATGGAATGTAAGACTTGCTCTATTTCTTATCTTGAACTCATGCATATACTGCACTTTATTTCTCATTCATATGACCATAGTGCCCAGGATCTGGAGTCTTTTCTCCAGCAAAACACAGTTCTGCAGTAGAGAAAACATATGCTTGAGAAAAGTTTCAAAGTTTGGACATTAAAAGGGAAAGCAAATACTGGAATGGAAAATGTTTCTAGAGATAATTGCCTAATACATATTTGTCAGATGTGGTTGAATTGAGTGACTTTTTTTCTCCTTACTATAACACTTGAAAATGTGGGAAGGAATGCCATCCAGAGGGACCTTGACATGCTTGTGAGGTGGGATGATACCAACCCGATGAAGTTTAACCATGACAAGTGCAAGGTCCTCCACCTGGGTCGGAGCAATCCCAGGCACAGCTACAGGTTGTGCAGAAAAGACATTCAGAGCAGCCCCGAGGAGAAAGACTTGGGGGTGTTGGTTGGTGAAAAAATGAACATGAGCCGCAGTGTGCACTCGCAGCCCAAAAAGCCTGGCTGCATCAAAAGGAGCGTGACCAGCAGATCGAGGGAGGTGATCCTGCCCCTCTACTCTGCTCTTGTGAGACCTCA